>CBVK0100502160.1:0-10924 GCA_900067695.1 Picea abies | reverse complement strand
ATATATATATATATATATATATATATATATACGACGTTTCCCCCGACGTTTCCCCTAACGTTTCCATTTTTGGAGGGTCGCATTCCCTGACGTACCCGTTTCAGAAACTTCCAGACGTTTCCACGTTTTGTGCAACTTAGTATCAAAGTCACTTTGTGACTTTAGTGAAATAAAGTCACCTTGACTTTATAACATAAAGTAAAGTGGTGAGGGTCAAATATTTCCCCCCTGGAGTAAGACACTCAATAACTCAAGGGGACCACTTTTCAAGGTACCCAAATCTCAACACATACTATAACACATTCAGCTTAGTTGACCTTAGGAAAGCCCCCTTTGACTAGGACCATCTGTAGTCTAAAGTAAGAAAGGCAAAGCCACTAAGGTAACAATGGTGGCTTGCCTACAATTGCCCTTGGGGTCTCATCCTTGTGCTTAGGACTTTTACACCTAGTGAGAACCGGGGAGGTAACACGGGGGAAGTAAATTTTGTATTGTAATGACTCCTCTTTGTGGCCCCCTAAACAACTCAAGCAGGGGTGTTGGAATTATTAGTGTAATCTGTACATGTGATCGCAACCCATTCATATGTATCATTATATGCCTAAGGCCATATATTATTCCATTTATCATATACTAGGTTTGTGGTTAAGGCCGACATAGTCAAATATGACATGTAGGCTCAATAACCCTCTTGGGTTGTGTGCCCTTGTTATGTCAACCCATAACCCCTCTTAGGAGGATGCTTCACTTGAAAATAAGTGCCCTTGGGCTTATTTTCTAGTGCCTTTGGGCTTTCCATTTTTCTCTTGTGATTGGCATTTTTCCTTGGGGCCCCTTATGCATTTATGTTTTCAACACACTTGTGATTGGCATTTTCTCTTGGACACATTTCTGCATTTCTGTTTTCAGCACACATGTGATTGGCATTTGCACTCTCTCTAGTACACTGGACATATCTCTCTCTAAACTTGTGAAGAGGTTATTTCAAAATTTTGGTGGGATATGGTTCAATTGATTCTCTTGTTGACCCTTGTAAATCTCAACATTACAATCAATTCTCTCTAACTTAAGTTCAATACTTGTTAGATTAAAACAAATCCACGTTCCATTCACTGAGTGCTCCTAACATTTACACCCTCTTCTTAGCAGGATCTTAGCTTAATTTTTCAAGAATATCAAAGAATAGAGAACTAAGTTTCCTAATTTTAAATTTTTCCAAGGAGAACATCACAGCAAGACCCAAGTGATGCTTCCCCACATTCATGGAAGGCATCCCTAACAGACCTTTCAGCATAGACTAGAGCACCTAACCCATGGGGATTCAAACCAAGACTCTACTGGCATGGAACTACCCAGATGCCCAACAACATTGGTGACAACTGGTTCAGCCAACCCCTTGGACTAGACAACTAAGTTTCTTCTTTGCAAGTGATTTTCTAATTCTGATGAATCCCATTCTATGAATAATCTCTTTGACTATAGATACAAAATTTAAAAGTGCTCATGTTTTCTCTTAATTCACAATAACAAATTCTAGAAATGCAATCCAAGTATAAAAGTTCAATTTTTCCCAGAATGATAGGAGAGAGATCTCCATATAATCCAGCTACATTTTAAATGATGACGGTTTTTTAATATAAAAATATACTAGACTTAAAATAAATATGTTTGATTTCAATTTCTTCCAGTTCTTCAAAAAATAAAGAAGGAATTTTTTTTACAGTTTTATAATGAATGGAATTGTACAAGTGAATATAATTAAAACATAAGAAAGCAGACCTATGGGTTGCCACTAGGTTTCTCCTAGCCGCAGCCCGAATATGCAACATCCTAGCCGCAGCCCGAATATGCAACATCCTAGCCGCAGCCCGAAGAACTTGGCTCTCTTTGCCGCAGCCCGATCTGATTTATTCCGGCATCCTTGTCCCTGTCTTTTACCTGGATCGCGTAGTGGTAAAGGTGGTTCTGTTTTCCGGTGTTTTTTGTCTGTTGCTGCAGCTGTTTTGGGCTTAGTCTTGGCATTTTCTTCCGCACTTTTGCAGTTTGATGGGAGGTGGATCCAGTTCTGTGGTTTCTGCCTCGTTTTAGGCGGTCGGATCTTCTTCTTCCCTGTCCTCCGGGGGTTCCCTTGCTACCTAACGCCCTCTGCGCGCGCAGAGGTTTTGTTTCCTGGTTCTGCGTAGTTGGATGGGCGCGGATCTGGTTGATCTGTCTTTTTCTTGCCACTCTCCCTGGAGCTAGGTTCTGGCCTCGTCTTCCATCAGGTCTTCTGCTGTCGGCCGTTCTTGCGTGGATGATTTTGCTTGGTTCTACTGCTTTGGTCGTCTGGGGTTTTTTCTCGGGTTTCGCTGGATATTCAGGGTTTGATGTATGCTCAGATCGAGTTTTTTGGGTGGGTGTTGGTGTCCTTTCTCTTCCTCGTCTCAGAAGAGGTTTTGGGCCAGAGCTTTGAGGTCCTCGCTCAGGCCGTGCGGTGTTCACGTGGGTAGCACTTTGAGGTCCTTACTGGGGGCTCCGATACTTTATGTTTCTCTTGATGTGGGAGCCTCATACCGCTCTAACCTGGTCCTTCTGGTGTCCAGGGATATTCTCTGGAGTCTGATTTTCTAGCATGTATATCTTGGCGGGTTTTTGGCTTTCTTGGCGTGTTTTTCGTGGCAGGGTTCTTGTGCTTCAAGGGTCTTCTTCTGACTTATATCGGGTTATTCCCTGTTCATATTATTGTACTTTTATTAGTGGCTTATCAGCTAGCTTCTGGGCCCTCTCGGGCTTCTATTTTCTGCTCACTTTACCCATGATTGGGTCGTGCCTCAGGCACTTACAAAATGTAATTCGGTTCTCTTCAGATGAACAGAATTACGCTTTTTTTCCGTGGAAAAAAAAATGAATGGAATTGTACAAACAAGTAGATCACACACAGCCTGATATAGTAGTAACCAAATTATATAATGCAAAGGAATGTTTGCCTACTCTAATCAATGAACGTGTATATCTTGGCAGGTTTTTGGCTTTCTTGGTGTGTTTTTCGTGGCAGGGTTCTCGTGCTTCAAGGGTCTTCTTCTGACTTATATCGGGTTATTCCCTGTTCAAATTATTGTACTTTTATTAGTGGCTTATGAGCTAGTTTCTGGGCCCTCTCGGGCTTCTATTTTCTGCTCACTTACCCATGATTGGGTCGTGCCTCAGGCACTTACAAAATGTAATTCGGTTCTCTTTAGATGAACAGAATTACGCTTTTTTTCCGTGGAAAAAAAAATGAATGGAATTGTAGAAACAAGTAGATCACACACAGCCTGATATAGTAGTAACCAAATTATATAATGCAAAGGAATGTTTGCCTACTCTAATCAATGCATTTAAGGGACCCAATGTTTTGTGATCATTCTGACAAAAAGAATAGATATTATAAGCATGTTACTGGTACTGAACTGATAACTTTGGGTTTTAAAATAAGTCATTGATATAGTTTGTTTCTATGAAAGGAGGCATTTATGATGACTTGAGGGTTTGAGATGATCACTGCAAAGATCATTTTTGTGATTAAACTGATTTTACAAAACAGAATTTGAAAAGATTGCCTTTAAAAACAGCCAAAAATTTGTACATATATATCTTCTAAATATGCTCACGGCATATATATTCTGGTTACAACAACTTGTCTTCTGAAATGGGTCAAAATAAAGAAAAACAAAAAGGAATTTAGCCAAGGTAGTAACTAAGTACCTCTTGACATCTGTTATCAGAACAGTCAAATGTCCAATTAAGTTTTTAATGACATGGTAACACATCTTGTGAATAAAACTACTCAGAAATGATTCACCACATCAATGAGGGTAACAAACTATCTGGCAGTGCCCTCAATAGAGAGAAGCAATTCCTTGAAGAAAGCAGGTAGATTAAAAGATAATGATAAAGAGCAATGAATTCCTGTAGTATTATGGACACATGCTTGATGCTAGAAAATTGAAGATTATCATTTTCAGGTTTTGGACCCATGGATGGGAAGGTGGACAGCCTTGCTTCCTCCTCTCTTGCCCATGGCTAGGACTCTAACAAGCCTGGATGTCTCTAAACCTTCTCGCGGGGCAACTCAATTGCCCAAGAGGCCTCCACCACCATCCATTTCTTTGCATGTGATCTTGGGGAACCCACCAACTTGTCCACTTCCTCCTCTCTTGCCCATGGCTAGGACTCTAACAAGCCTGGATGTCTCTAAACCTTCTCGCGGGGCAACTCAATTGCCCAAGAGGCCTCCACCACCATCCATTCCTTTGCATGTGATCTTGGGGAACCCACTAGTATGCCCTCCTCTCTTACCATTGATTCAAATTGTTAGAATTTAAGGGAAAAAACAGAAACAGAAATATCTTTTAACTTTTGTTTACTACTGTAGTTAGGATCAGCCATCAAATTAAAAGTTCTGATATGAATTCAATAACAGAAACTATTATTACTAAAACATGAACAGATCTGATCATTGACAACACAAAAAAATAATTCTGAGCTTTAACTTGAACAACAACATTTGAACATTAGCTAAAATAAAATCTGAACATTAACTTAGACAAGACAAGGAACATACATACCTGATGTGCAGTTGTCCTCTTTTCTGTATGCTCAGAAAAAGCTAATAATGGTCATGGATCAAACCCTCTCAAGGGTTCGATCTCATCATGATCTAGGTGGACAGTTTGCCAAGAAGAACAGGGTAGAACTCAAAGACTAATCAGCATAAGTCTAGGGCTGATATAAAAACCCCAAACAGTACAATCAACACTGTCCAAAAATATATAAGAATGCTACAGCAATAAGGGCAGCTTAGGGTAGCAGTCTTAGGGCTGTCTTAACAGAACCTTAGAGGCTGTAAAGACAGCAGCAACACAAGAAGAACACCAACAGCAACCAAGAAGAAATAGTGGCAGCCTAAGAAGAACCAGTGGCAGCCTGGAGAATGTTGATGAATGCAGCTATGTGAGACATTCTCCAGCTTACAAACCTGTGAGGTGTGGATGATTGCAGCTATGCGGGTCTTTCTCTCAGCTTACAAACCTGAGAGAAAGCCCCTAAGAAGGGTACGTGGTTCCTGTTAAAGTTTATGCTATTATTAGGTTACCTTTCAATTTACTAGATAACAATAGCATAAATAGGATCACTCAGAGAAACACAATCACAAGATACACAGCATTTATCCTGGGAAACCCTCATGGGGAAGAAAACCCAGCAAAACTTCCTTAATATAGATAGCCAATACAATGCCAAGACAATGAACCAAACAACACAGAAATTCCTCTCCCAAGGATGCGCCTCTCTCTCTCTTCCTTCTTCTGGCAACTAGTAACTGCAGCTTCCTTCAGTACTTGCGCACTGATGAACAAGTGAGTGTGTGTACAAATGAGGCGCTGACCTCTCTTATTTCTACAATCTGGCAGGCACTTAACTGGGGTGTCTTTTCACTAGCTGGGCCGACTTCTCATTCTGGGTGGTTATAACCACTTTAATATATTCTAGTTGGGCCGATTTCTCATTCTAGGTGGTTATAACCACTTTAATATATTATGGCTGGGCCAACTTCTCATTCTGGGTGGTTAGAACCACCTTTATTTAATTTGGGAGCCGACTTCTCATTTTGCCTATTACAATTAGGGTTTGACTAATCCGCAAAAGGGGATTTGGTCAATTACAATGCCCGCCATGATCAATCCACAAAAAGGGATTGATCTAATCAATAATAAATATATTTTATCTTTATCAACAAAAGGGGATTGATCTAATCAATAATAAATATATTTTATCTTTATCGACAAAAGGGGATAAGAATATTCTTTGCAGTTACACAATATTTTAACAGTTCCTGCCTGAGACAGAGCTAGGAACATAGAGATGACCTCCTCCATTCAGAGAGTTGAGAAGAACTCCGGATGATTATCCAGTGGGAAAGGCGATCTGTTGAGTTGGACGTGCATGTGGCTGAGCACAAGGTGAACGTGTGAAATCCCAAAATGTTGGGTGCATCGTCATGTGAACAGAAATGAAGATGATGTATTAGCCTCCTCTGAGCAACAGAGTTGACGAGAAGACTCCAGATGATTCTCCTGTGTCAGACAGTGGGAAAGAAGATCTGTAGAGTGAATGTGCCTGTGGACAAGCACAGGTGAACGTGTGAAGATCCGGTTCTTCTATGTAATGCAGTGAATCAGAGCTATGACATCCTTATGGATGTGCCCCCTAGTGTATGTGCACTAGTGGGTGTATCAGATCCTTTGCTATATATTGTTCAAGAGTCAGACCTACCTGTAACCCTAATTGTTAGGTAAAGGGTACAATTCGGACCCACCTTAATATGAGTAATAACAAATGTAAAAGATAATTAATCTGGTTAATATTAATTATAATAATAATTATTATTATTATTATTATAATATGACTTAGAAGAGGTCGGCCCTGTTGAGCAAATAGACACTTCTATTGACAGGTATAGGTTAGTATAAGTAAAGATAAAATCCCCATTGTGGAAACATATCTTTCATGTGAGTTTGGAAATTTCAGCAAGTACATCTACTTGGGAAAAGGTGCGCACCTCTCTTGGGCGCTAGAGTTTTAGGGTTTGAGCACCCTCTTGTGTGCTAGGTCTTTCTTGGTGGTGAAGGTCTTTCTCTTGAAGAATATAGCAAAGGATTTGGCTAGGTTTTCTTCCCTTGTTGAGAAGGGTTTCCCAGGATACTTCTTGTGTTCTNNNCTTGTGCATGGTGTTTCTTCTTGTGATCTTGGTTGTTGCAACATTATTGTCTATGGTTAAGTTAAATGCTAAAATGGAATGAACTTCATGCTTAACCTAGCTTATTGAAAAATCAACATGGTTTCAGAGCATAGGTCTTGAAAGAACCCATTGCACAAGCATCTACCAAGTCTCATCTTTTACCAGTCATCCCTCCTCTTCTACAGAACCATACGGCCCTCCTAGGGTTTCCAAAAAATTTGTACGACCCTCTTCCTTTGGGTGTTTCAACGCCTTAAAACTTGAACGTTGAGACATTCTTTGGCCTAGGAGAGTACGGCCTTCTCCAGCGTACCTCCAGAGACTCCAAATGAAATTCCGAGCAATTTGAAATTTTGGCCCTAGGGTTTCGCTAATTTCTGCAGAAATTTCAGAATTAGGGTTTCTGCAACTCATTGAAGGAGCTCTTGAGCTCACCAGTGTTCTCCTATCTTTCAAAGGCTTATTGTTGGTAGTCATAAGTCCAACTAAACCTAAAAGTGCTAGCCTAGCCTAGCCGCTAGGTTTACTAACCAAGATGACAAGGGTTGTGAAGAATCTAAAATTATAATGAAAGATAAACTTGATGGATCAAGCAAACTTCAAGTTCTTGGAAAACAAGACTTCAAAGGAAGACTCATTGTGGGTAATACAAAAGGGATTACCAGAGACAACTATAAATGAATGGAAGGAAGATGACATCAAGACAAGGAAGCCAATCATCTACTCAAGCCCTTACATTGAAGGGCCAACTTCAAAATAACAAAGATGACAAAAGGTGACACCGTGAGTATCTTCTTCATAAAGATCTCAGCGGATAGAGATCAGCCAAGAGCCATTGGAGAAATCATATCAACATCCTCAGGTATGCACTTGCATATATTACTTGTATCATTGTCATGAGGGAAATTGCAGGAGGAAGGAACCTTTGCTGAAGTCATGGATCTAGAGGGATCCCAGTGCATTCAAAGGAACAACACACTCAAAGTGAAGACTCAGGTTTGATTGTTATAATTGTCATTCCTCTAACCTATATTTCTAAAGTTTGCTACATTACAAGTAGGTGTTGTAGCCGTGACAACATTCCTCAAATTGTTTTGATTCTAGAGATGTACTCATTATTCTCCTTTAGGAGATATTCTTTTGTTGGTTTGTTTTGTTTTCTGTTCCAGATGGGCTAACAAGAAAGGAAGATGCCTATCCCTCAGATGGAGTCACTTGACTCAAAGGGAGTCAAAACTATTTGAAAAAAGAATAAAACCATCATTGAGGCAATCAATGCAATATTGCACAATCAAAATCCTTCTATGATTCTATGGGCAAAAGCATGCATGACACAGTATATGTTCAAAACAAGAGTCTTCACCAGACTTTGAAAAACATAACTCCCGAAGACGTCTTCACCGAAATAAAGCCTGAGATTGAACTCTTCAGATTATTTGGGTGCCCAGTGTATTTTCATGTACCCAAAGAGAAGAAGTCCAAGCTAGATCCTTTAGAAAGAAATGATACAGTGAATCTTCAAAGACATTCCAGATCGACATCCCTGGTTAGAGACAGATTGAGACAAGCAGAGACGTTGCCCTTGAAGAAGAGACCGTCTTTCAAAGATCCAGAAAATCTCAGATGGAGATTGACAATAAGACAATACCTTCTCTCTCTTCAGCAGTTCAGAGGGAGACATACATTATTTCAGTTGATCCAGTTGCTCCAATTGATATAATCAGAGATATTGCAGTAGGGCATAAAAGGCCTACCTAGACTCACTCTGCAAGAGGCAGAGAAACATACAAGCCTCTCAAGGCACATCCTGAGAAAGCAAAAGAGATTTTCGAGCTATCCTTCAGTCCTCTTTTAAGGTGCCCTTGCAAGTAGTTTTAGTACCCAAGTGTTAGTACATGCAAACCTCAAAACATATAGCACTCCTCTAGGATCTTAACAAGCTCCTAAAGCTGACCTAAACAACTAAGCATACATGAAAATTGGACACAAGTATTTTTGGTCAACATGACCTTGGATAAAACCCCCTCAGGGAAAACCAGTTTAGAATGAAAGTATATATAAGTGATGTCTAAAGCATGAGATACAACAAGTAAGCAAACGCAATCAAACCTGTACAAGAAGCAAGCTCCTCTCAATCCTTGCTCAAGGTTCCAAGAAGAAATGCACCCAAGCAAAATGCGCCCTCTTCCTTTGTTGCCAATCTCACTGAACTGAAGCACCCTTGATCCTCTTTCTTCAGATGAAGAATCCCTTGCAAACAAACAAGTTGTTGTGTGCTACCTCCCCACTGAAACTGACAGATCTGTGATTGTCCAAGTATAGCTAGTGCCTGCTAAGTATGTGCCCTCCTCCTAGAGTGTGCCTTCCTCAAAGCTAGAACACACACCACAAATAATAGCGGGCCTAAGCCTCCATGAGACCTCCATGAAAGGAGGCGCCGAAGCTTCCCTCATCCATAGCCTCCATCCTCATCCCTTTGCTCCTCTTCGAACTCTCTTTATGAACAAATGAAGCAATGAGCCTCTCCTTGACCCTTGCGCCCCTCTTGAACCATCCATAAGGAAACCTAAAGATGGATGGCTAGGATCACCCCAAGCCATCTCTAATCAATGGGTGAGATCTCTCCAAAAGAATCTCACCTCAAAACCCACTTTGGGTTAAGTTCACTAAGTTCACTTTATGTCTCCCAATTCACCCACAAAGTGAATTAAGAGTCACTTTAGGCTTAAAGTGACAAATTTCACTTTTGACTTAAATCTCCTAAGTCAAAGTGAAATTAAACATAAAGTACAAGGTACAATGGTACAAACATTTCCCTCTTGTGGTTAGAGACCCAAAACCACAAGGGGACTACTTTCCAAGGTACCCAAATCTCAACAACCACAACCCATTGATATGCATGATTATGTACTTGTAATTATGGCTAAGGCCATACTTTACACGATCTCTTGTGGCAAAATAAGTACTCATTGACTGGTCATGACTCATGAGGTCAGAGGGTTATGACCCTTGGTGATTACTTATTGTGTGTGTATATGCTTAACCCCTAGGGGCCCATGTGGATATGACCTCGAGACCTCCTTGGCCATTACGACTTTGGCATGGCAAATCAAACTGCTTGAGCTAACCCTTGGGGCTAAATATACATGTAATTTAATGTGTCACCTCGAACTGAGCTTGTATAGCATGACTAAGAGGTACAACCTACTAGAAAAAATCAAAAACAGCAAAAAAACTACTAAATCCATACGATATTGCACGTACAAAACTGTAAGGACTACTGTCTTGAACTGCGTACTGCCTGGAAATGCCTCTTCCCTAGCTACCTCCTCTCTCTCTCTCTCTCTCTCTCTCTCNNNTCTCTCTCTCTCTCTCTCTCTCTCTCTCTCTCTCTCTCTCTCTCTCTCAACCTGCTCAATTGTTGTGTGTTTTTTAACTCTCTATCTTGACCGGTCTTTACAATTTTAACTGAGACCAAAACCCTAATCTATTTATGAGATCACTCCTAGTCTAAGTCATGCATGCATGAAACACAATTTTTAGACTCAACTGCTAAAAATAACACTTTCACTTTTTAACTAAAGCGAATTACAAAATAGAATTTACATTTCAAAATTATCACAAACTATTTCTCACATGTTCACATGGAACCTATGCAAAAGTTCATGTCCAAGCTATAATTCTCAACACATAACACCTTCACCAAACATTGCAGACTCATATTCTACATACACAGATTTGATAAGAGCACTTGCTCATATATCAAGAGTATTAATAGTGTTAATTTTGTTGTAGCGAGGTCTTCCCTTGCATACAAAATCCCATTTACTGTGGCTTGTTCCCCATATATTAAGCAAACAATCTGTGCAATTATGTTACAAACAATATGTTAATCATAAAACATGCTCATATTCTACATACACAGATTTGATAAGAGCACTTGTTCATATATCAAAAGTATTAATAGTGTTAATTTTGTTGTAGCAAGGTCTTCACTTGCATACAAAATCTCATTTAATGTGGCTTGTTCCCCATATATTAAGCAAACAATATGTGCAATTATGTTAAAAACAATATGTTTGTTAATCATAAAACATCCAATCCAAATAGGAGAGGGGAAGGAAATCTGTATAAGATATATATATATATATATATATATATATATAT
>CBVK0100502158.1:0-10703 GCA_900067695.1 Picea abies | reverse complement strand
AAGGAAAAATTGCCTTGTAAAAGTATATTGTAATTTCATTGTAAATCTGGATCGTTCACTATAAGGTCGCAGATCTAACGGTAGAGATTATGTTAGGGTTTTTTTCCCTATAAGGAAACCCTCTTTTATGAGGGAAATGTATCGCGGCTATGGATGGTGGTGAATATTGTATTCTAAGAGAGGAGACTATGAGAGAAGGAAGAGGAAGTTATAGCGGGCTTTGCTGTAGGTTGTATCCCTTCATTTGCTAGATAATAATAAATGAAGGACCTGGCAATTTCTCTGGTGGACGTAGCCCACACTGGGTGAACCACGTAAATCCGTGTCTCTCTTGTATTTTGTGTCTTTTGTGTTTTGTTTCTGCATTTTTTTTATTTTATTGCTCCACGTTCCTGTTTTTCTAACAAAAGGTGCTAACTGTCCTCTTTTACTTCCATACAGGTGTTTGATTGAAAAAATGTTGGAGTGGAGAGAATGTGAGCATGAAGATGATGACTTTATGGCTTTGAATGATCTAGGAACCATTGATTCCCTTCGACAATGTGGCCTATTAATTTTTTTCAAAGTCCAGGGCATGAGAGCCCAATGAAGACTATTAGAGTACTTGGTCCATATGTGGGATGCAGAACAAAAATTATTTCACGTGGGTGTTCATGTCCTCTCCTTGGACATTGAGTATATTTACTTTCTGATGGGGTATCCCGTTGTGGGGCATGGGTGTATCTGACAGGGGGTCGAGGTGGTGGATTGTTGATGAGCGAGTATATCCATCGACACTATGAACTTGATGCCGAAAGGCAGAAAGGTAAAGTGGATATCCAAGGTGTGCAGGATTTGACTCTCAGAACCATCCTCTTTACCATTGCACGGATGGAAGGAAGCGCATCGCCACACATGGCACTCCATAGTTACTTTAAATATTCCATTGAATGTATGGAACCTCAAGTATTCAATCGATGTGACGGTTTTCTCTGGAGTATGAAGACACAACTCACTAAAAGCAAGAGAGGAGACCTAAAGCAGTTTGGGTATGGGTCCATTTTGGTGTCTTTATTCTTAGAAAGAGTCCCTCATTTGCGGATATAGGTAGAGTGGGAGTTACCAGCCCCACGAGACCCAAGAATGAAACGGTGGTGTGACCTTACGACAGAACACGTAGCAAGCCCTATAATCAAGTAAATGATGCATCTTTTGATTGGTTAAGGCCATGGATGATTTTAGGGGCTATATTTCACTCATGGGCTAATTTTCCATGGCCTTTTCCAAAAACGAGATTTGCTATTTTAAGAATGATTCGCCCAAATTCTATAGGATAAAATTATTTTACCTTAAAAATCGGCAAAATTTTATAAAAACTATATAAAATCCTTATAAATTTGAATATTTTTACAAAAATATCGCTAAACATTTATAGTTCGCATATGAAGGATTAGTAAAATTTGCCAAGGTTTCTACATTTATAAAAACAATTCCATCCTTAAAATCATCCCCGTTTAAGGCCCCAAATCTTGATGATTCATGATTATGCGTATGTCGGCCTGGACTTTCAGGGTGATCTCGACTTGACTCTCCCTAAGGGATTTCATTGGGGAGATCTACGTAAGAAAGACATTTTGTTCTTTATAATGCTTTTATGGTTTTTAGGATATTATATGTTTTTTGTGTTTAGATCTAAAGACTAATAAGAGACTTTTGACTATGCAGATGTAGGGCCGCATCGACCTCTATGAACATCTCTGATTTAAAGGCGAGGAGAGGCATGTGTGGTAGCAGGGTGGGATTTTGACAACTATGAGGCGATTGAGCAGAACTTGGAAGGATTGACAACAGACATCCCCGACATGTCAATTGAGGAGGTCCCGAGGCGTTATCAATGCCATACTGTAGGTGTGTCCATCTCACTTAGTCGGTTACTTCACCGGGTAGCACAGGTAGTGGTGTGATATCACGAGTGACATCCATGATACTATTTTGAGTGACATTTGTGATACTATTTTGTAGGATCCATGGGCTCTATATTTTGATATTTTGGTCCTTGGATGGAAAACAATTTTTGTAAAAAAAATCAATATATATATACATGAGGATTCTACCAGCTTACTCTGCTTTTATATACAATGTGTAATGTGTGATTGGATTTATAAATGTCTCAAATGTCTATCTAACACATAATTAGCTAGAGCATCAATTAATGTATTTAGACATCTAAGAATGTGTTGATATTCAATATAATCAAAATAACATTCCAAGAGGCGAATTCGTAGATATACCCATAACAAAGTAGGACTTTAGATAGTGTAGAGATTACTTAACTAGAGTGCTACTAGAATCGATAAATAATTCAATGAATGCACTATATTCTGTGATATTATTGGTTTCACGACCGAGACAAACACCTTGTATACAAGAGTATGGTACAGTAAAAGTACAAGCACCCATGCACAGACAGTCTAAGCATAGTGCTTCTTCAAGTACAACCCATTTCCGAGTTCACTCAAAGGAATGCCATCATAATCTACTAACTCGTAACCTCCCTTCTATAAAACTCGTTTGACGATATATGGACCATGCAACATAGCTTTGAATTTCCCGACTCCTAGCAGATCACGATCTTGTTCATAGAGGAGAACTAGATCTCCCTCAGAGAAAACATGCAGCTTGACATGCTTGTCATATTAGGCTTTTATGTGTTTCTTTTGGGTTTCAATAACTAGGGTGGCATCATGACGGGTCTCATCTAATTGCATAAGATACAATCGATGTTCCTCTTTAGCAGAGGTGTTTGGGAGAAGTTCAATGACTAGTTTCAAGGATGGTATTTCACATTCAATCGAGAGAATGACTTCAATTTCATAGACTATTTGAAAGGGGGTAAATCCTATAGTAGACTTCAGAGATGTCTGATAGGCCCATAATTCCAAAAACAACATCGTGTGCTAGGTGGTCATATGGATTCCTATTATTCGACGAAGCATAGTCATAAAGATTTTATTTATTGCTTTGACTTGTCTGTTGGCCTGTGGATAGTAGGGGGTTGAGTTTTCATGCCAAATACCCAACTTGCCAGTAAGTTCAGACATCATGAAGTTTCAAAAATGACTACCATGATCAGTAACAATAGCTTGTGGGATCCCAAATTGAGTAATGATATGATTAAATATGAAAAGGCTTGCAGTTTTCCCGATATTGTCGAAAGTAGGATTCACCTCGGACCATTTGGTGAAATAATCCATGGATACAATAATGTATCCATGCCCCCCAGCCGAGTAAGGGTTATAGGTCATGAAATCAATGCCCCATTTCGCGAAAGGTCCAACAAAAAGTACGGGGTGTAAAGGAGCATGATGCGATCTTATTTTGTTGTTGTATGTTTGGCAAGCATGGAATTTTTGGACGGTGGTGATACAATATTTAAATAAAGAAGGCCAAAAACACCCTTCTCGTAATCAATCCAAAATTTCAAATCCAATCCAAGATTTTTAATTGAACAAGCACTCAGATACAAGCTCAGGGATTATACCCTTGTTGTTAAAAATAAAAAATGAAGACTGGAAAATGACTAGAGAGGTATTCGATCTCCTAAAACCAATCAACAAAAAGTCAAAAGTTTAGAAAAAATTCATATGTTAGCATTAAAAATCCTTTCCAGTTGGTTAAAACAAAAACTGGGCATCAACAGAGGCTAAGATCCAACTCAAAAAATTTCACAGACACCTCCGCCGCAGGTTGATAGCATATCACAGTGATGAAATTAATGGTTTCCGCAAGCTAGAAACAGATAATGTGCATAAATCACACACTGAAGAAAACAACCAGGGTGCAAAAATTGGAGGCTTTTGTAGGCTATGTATAAGGTACAGTGCGGAGGTGTTTGTAAATCAAGAAATTCCAAGAAAATGGCAAAGGATCTAAGTGGATTTTTAAATCCAAAGAGTCTGAATGGATCTCCCACAGACTCAGAGACTGATTTCAAATGAAAAGAATACGTAAAGAAAAAATGGCCAAAAAAAACCACAATCAAGTCACATCCCCACTGGAGTTGCCAATTTTGTTATTGGATAAATCGGTGAATGCAGACAAAAACTAATATCACTAGATCCACCTAGATCTATAACAAAACTAGACAGGACATGATGCTTTCCCTAAGTTTCTACCATTGAATTTATCACCAAAGAAGGAATGCATGACATACCTTTATATATTGCTTCCCTGTATCTCTGTTGTTCATGCTCCACTCTGATGCTCTTGTGAGATCAAATCTACAATGACACAAACCAACCAAAGTGAAAGAAACAATTATAGATTCAATGGAAACCTAAACGTGTGATCAAGGAGTCATGTAATAAAATACTAATGATTTTATGGGAAAGAGACATGTCGTTGTATCATAGTAAGTAAAAGTGGAAGATAAAACTGGATTGCCTTGATGTCACAAGTTCCCTTTCAGTGGTCCTTTAGTACAATACACACATACACTTGATCTGAATTTGCATGAAGATAATCCACAAGGCTTGATGGAGAAATGGAGGCCTCAAGCATCAATTGTATCAGGATTCTCCACAGAGTCTTCAGTCTATTCTTTGCTCAATCTTGTTTGACCTTTCTTAACCTTTTCCATGAGAAATCCATAATTATATAGAAGAATATGAAGTGGTTACTAGGATGGGAATGATCCCACCAAATCAGAAAAGCTAGTGATCACAACCATAAAGACACCACCTCACATTCTAGAAGATTCTCCTTCTAGAAATTTCATGAAACTTCTTCCTTTTCTTAGCTTCAAGTGTCATTGCCCCCTGCCTATATAGCAGCATGCAAAAATCCTACACGCCAGGCATAGAGCAGCCTGCAAAAATCCATGATTTGCGCACTGTGTACCACTGTCAGCCTGCGGCGTCATTCTAAAAATGTGCCTTGTAGGGGAAGAAACTCAGTCATTTTCCTCATGTGAAAGATTTTTTTGGAAGCCTGAACACATGTCTATGGGTTCATCATATGAGTGAACAAAATAATGTGTAACGAGGGAGGGTTGGCTATCTCGACCCTTCCAATTCATTGCCTGGACATAGGTTGTGGTTTCAAATCCACCGCGCTCCAAATGCTTTTGCAATAAAACTTTAACCAATCAATGGGTGCCACATGGTAGCCCGTGTCTGGGCCACGTGGCACCTTATCTTTCACCTAATTCCGATGCCAAATGTAAAATTCCCATTGGTCTAGTTGTCTTCCCTGTCATCGACCACTATACCTTCCATGTGTCATACCTTCCACGTCATTAGTACGGATGTGCCGCATGTCACCCTTGCAGTGGTGACACATGTCACTCCCTGATAAGTCCACATGTCACATCAACTTCCCAGTCAACCTCTGTCCATGTTAGCACCACGTACTCTACCACATCACTGCCACGTACCCTGCCACGTTAGCTATATGGTTGTACGAATTGTAGAGTTAGCTACCAAGTGGCACTGTACGGACTGTATGATCAACATTTTTTCCCCTATTTGTCCAAATGAACAGATTGTGCGATCTGGAGCATACAACATTCATTTGAGCCCGTTAAAGTTGCATTGTGTTCGTATCGAGGGGGCCTATGCACATGTCTTTTTTGAAGCCATTATGAGAACTTTTATTATTAGTCCTTTCTTAGCCCCATCAAGCTCATGGATCCAATTCTGGATCACACCTCCCCACTAAAGACCTTTTGGTCCCCACTAAAGACCTTTTGGTCCCCAAAAGTCTACCGACTAGTCATCAAGTTCAAGATAGGCCACCTGACTTGTTCTCTGTCTTTGAACTCTATCTTTGAGCTCTCTCCTGTGCACTTGTCTCATCAAGATCAACTGTAAAACAATCATGACAACTGACAACATATTTTTATCCATTTGTACCCTGTCACATCTTACTGAAGACACTATCATCCATATAGACAACATTACTAATGATAGCATAAAAAATATGACTGCAAATGAGCTGATATGTTTGTAATATTTGCACAACATTAGCTTATCTTGAAGCAAAGTGTGATTGATTTTCCATTCTACAATTATATCATGGTCTTGATTAAGATCAATTACTTTATTTGAAACAATTATAGGTGTGTTTATTGCTTGAGACACCTTTATTAATTGTTCCATGGTTTGAAAATATTTATTTTCCTTTAAATGATGAGCATGAACCATATATTCTTGACCTTCTTTGGTTAAATTATATTGATTCTTTTCCCTATAAAATATTTCTTTGTGATCATATAAGTAAGGAATTCCTAAGGCCATTCCTCAATCACTTAGTGTCACCACATCACATGTTACCTCGTCCACAAAATTAGATGAAATTGCAAATTTTAAGTGCACTGCTTTGTTATGTGAAACTGATGATTATTGTTTATCCATTTAAGTGTGTAAGTCTTATGATGTATATGAGTGTTTAATACCAACTGTTTAACCAATTCCTCTAAAATTAAGATAGATTGAGATCCACTATCTATCAATGTGTCAACCATAGTGTGCCTCATGTTGACCCTTATGTGAAACAATTTACTTCTACAATCAAATCCTTCACCATTTTTACCTGTCATACGAACCAATGAGACTTTTGATTAATCACCCGAATCCAATCCCAAGTCTATGGGTCGTGTTGCTACTGCAACTTTTTTCCTCCCTTTCCTTTATTTGAACCACTTTGGTCTCTTCTTGGGATGCAATTTTGAAAAATGGTCCTCATCATGCCCTCTTTCTTGTAATGCTTGCAAGAGGGATTCTCTTCCTTTCTCACCACTGAATTTTCCTTCTTTCCATTCCACTTCCTTTTGTACTCTTTCCTTCAAGACTATTCCCCTGATACACCAACCCATGTTTTCCCTTCTTCAATGTATGTCACTTGAACATAAACCTCATCAAGAGTAGTAGGTCCAAACATGAATAAAGTATTTCGAATATGTGCAGGTAAACCTCCTATATACTTCATAACAGTTTCTTGGGTATGTAAAGGAATATCTAACATCAATGCCATTTTACGAAATCCATCAGTGTATTCTTGCACTGTTTGTCCTTTTCTTAGTTTAAGAGCTTACCATTCAGTTAATGATTTCTCTTTATAACCCAAAGGATATCATTTCTTTCTAAGTGCAGAAATGAAACTTTTCCATGATGGAAATACATTACCCACTTGTTGCATGTCATTTTTCAACTTTGTTTTCCACCATATGAGTGTTGTGCCTGCAAGTCTAATTGATGCCAACTTGATCTGAGTTGCCTCATCCTTGATTTGTTGCACACTACAATAAACCTCCATATGTTTTTCCCAATTGTCAAGTCTCTCTACATTAACTTCACCATTATACGTGGGTAGTTTGAATTTAACATCAATTTTTAATAAAGACATTTCATTCTTATTTTTATGGACATGTTTGTTTGCACTGCTTTTAGAACTTGAACTTGAAGAAGAATGACAAGAAGGAGGTAAAGATGGAGGTGAAGGAGGAATTTGAGGATGATCCTCTCCTTATTCATTTTTTCCCTTTGAATATTCACCCAGATTTGGTCTCTTCCATTCCAAGTAATCCTCATACAAAACCTTCATCATCTCCGACATGGTGAATAAAGTTTTTCGAAACTCTTTCTCATCCTGAGAAAGTCCCTCTTTCGATGCCATATTCTTGCTTTGAGAAGTTCTCTTTCTCAATCCAATCAATGGATTCTCTTCAACAATATTTCCTTCACCACGACATAGATTTTCCCCGGTAATCATGCAAACTCAAATCCAAATGTCAACTAGCTCTGATACCACTTGATTCAAAAAAATCTCTTAAATGACAATGGTTTAGTTATTTAGCATGCGTTAATTAACCATTTAGGAAGATGAATGAAAGACGAATAACTATAGAAGAAGAATAACATCCATATAAAAATATATAGATCTGAAATAAATCATGAGGATTATCAAACCATAAACACCAATGTGATAACGAAGTTTGGCAATCTTGCTTACGTCTCCGGGCCTTTGTCTCAGTGGGTGAGGATTTCTTGTTTCTGTTAAAATATTTAAAATGACATAATAACAGTGCCAAAAAATTTACAAACGAATCTGGTCTTGTCCTACCAGATATCTAGAACCCAATAAAACTGACGGCACTGAAATTGGATGACCGATGCTCCCAGAAATGGCCCACAAAGGTGCTTTTCTCAATAGCTTCCCTACATAAAAATGGCTTTAACCTGGAAAATATTCAGCATAGATTTTTTATAAATCTCCTCCTTAGCTTCAAGAATCCTTGATTTATATAGATATGAAGTTCGTAATAACCTCCCAACTTCCCCCCAATATTTGGCCTAAAAAACGGCCCAATATCCCCTCAACAAGACAAAAATCACACAAATTTGTTGATAAAATCATTTAAAAACCATATAATAGACTGAAAAACCAATTTTACATATATATTAGGGTGCATCCCCTTATTTACTAGCCACTGGTCATATTGCCCACATCCATGTGGATAGGTGCTAACATCTATGCGACGACCCCCTTGAGTCTCAATCCTGGTCTTATGGTGCAAGGCCATATGGCCAAGTGTTGTTCCCTCCATGTGCTAACATTTGAACTGGCCCCCCAATCTCTACCGTTGATTTATATGGGAGGTTTAACATGATCAGGATATAAGTTACACCCATAACAAAATGTGCGTTGACCAAATAACATGCTCCTATGTGAGTGGTCTCATGTGTCGAGGGCTGGGGCTAGGCCCCAACCCTTTTCCACCGGGATATACCACTTCAGTCAAATTAAATGCAAGTGGATTTGTATATGGTTAATACCTACAGTGAGGGCGGGATAGCTATCCTGGCCCTTCCAAGTCATTTTCTAGAAATAGGTTGCAGGTTCAAATCCACCATGCTCCAAACACTTTTGCAATGAAGCTTTAACCAATTAATGGGTGCCACATGGAAACCCATGTCTGGGCCACGCGACACCTTCTCATTCACCTAAATATGATGCCACATGTCAAATGATCATTGGTTCAATTGTCTACCATATCACCAACCACTATACCTACAACATGTCGTACCTTCCATGTCATCAGTATGGATGTGCCATGTGTCACCCTTGTAGTGGTGACATGTGTCACTCCCTGATAGGTCCACCTATCACATAAAATGCCCAATTAGCCTCTGTCCACGTCAGTGCTACATACTCTTCCATGTCAGTGCCATGTAGCCTTCCATGTCATTTGTATAGCTGTATAGCTCATACAGTCAACTTCCACGTGGCCCCGTAGGGATTGTACGAACTATACATTCAACATTTTTTTTGCTTATTTGTCCAAATGAACAGATCGCTATATCTGCGACATACGTAGTTTTTTCAAGCCTGTTCAATTTGCATTGGGTTTTTATCGATGAGGACTGCGAAAATTCTGTTTTGAATCCATTCTGAGAACTTTGATTTTTAGGCCTTTCTGAACCCCATCAAGGTGAGATCGGAAGAAGTATGGATGTGCCATGTGTCACCCTTGTAGTGGTGACATGTGTCACTCCCTGATAGGTCCACCTATCACATAAAATGCCCAATTAGCCTCTGTCCACGTCAGTGCTACATACTCTTCCATGTCAGTGCCATGTAGCCTTCCATGTCATTTGTATAGCTGTATAGCTCATACAGTCAACTTCCACGTGGCCCCGTAGGGATTGTACGAACTATACATTCAACATTTTTTTTGCTTATTTGTCCAAATGAACAGATCGCTATATCTGCGACATACGTAGTTTTTTCAAGCCTGTTCAATTTGCATTGGGTTTTTATCGATGAGGACTGCGAAAATTCTGTTTTGAATCCATTCTGAGAACTTTGATTTTTAGGCCTTTCTGAACCCCATCAAGCTCGTGGATCCAATTTTGGATCAATTAATCTAGAAACTAGATATTATGGGACATTTTAAATCCTATATAGAATAGGAAAAATTGTACAAAGTTTAATTACCTATTCATATTATATCTCATAATGTTTTTCATGTTCCTATGCTAAGGAAATGTGTGCATGGTATTAACAATTTAATTGATTGGGCACTGATCTAAATGAAATGAGAGGGAGACTTCTAGGTAGAGACTCTATGGATGCTAGATAGGAAAGTGACATTACTCTGGAACAAATCCATAAATTATTTTAATATGCAACGGAAACATTATTGACCATATGAGGATACATGGGATCTAGAGGATAATGGCATACCCATATTTTATCTAATGTAGAGAGTATTCCTAGGCTAGTGTTATTCCAAAGGAAATACAAATGCAATACCCCAATTTTGACCCTTGAGATATAATTGATAATGTAAATATTGTTTTTGCTATTTTTTTTCTAGTATTTTAAGCCATGTCATCTAATATTGAATAAACCATGATGCAAATAAATTTTAAATATTCATGTTGTGGAGCCAAAGGTTTAGGCACAACTAGAGAATAATGAGTCTTAGATTTAGCGGTGTGTTTTTTAAATTTATTTTTATAGTTTTACATGTTAATCCAACACATCAAGTTATCATATTCATATTGCAAAATTATATATATATATATATATTAATAATATGTGTACATGGTAATGAGCACTAGAAGCACAAGAGGACTATCAACCAACAAGAGGGGAAGATAGGGTGTGAAAAGTGATACATAATATCTTATGTCAAAGTTATCTATGTATTTTTATCCATG
>CBVK0100502157.1:0-10927 GCA_900067695.1 Picea abies | reverse complement strand
AGGGACGCATCCCTTCATGGATGGTCACCATATGTTCTCTATATATGGAATACTCATCATTGTAATAACATAATATCTCATATAGAAAAATCAACACCCCTGGGCCTAGGGGAAGGAGGACCAAGGACCGAGAACCCTAATTTCTAAAAGGTATTGTTTCTTATATCTAAAATCCTCTCAACATCACTTCTTGTTAGTTCTTGACATTAGTGTTGTAAACAATTTGAGAGCTATATGGTCACCAGATAATTACAAAATCATCAAAAGGATATTTCCAAGTGGAGAAGGAAACGACTTCCATCTTCAAGGAAAGAACAAGTAACAAGTACCTCGGTTCTTGTAATCTCTAATATAAGGTTAGTTCTTAAGAAAAAAAAAAGAAAAAACGAAGTCAAAAAGAGATCCATGTTTAAGCCCATTATTAGTGATTGCATCACTAATCAATTCATCTTAAAGGATGGTCGAGTAATAACAACACTCAAATAAATGTTAGTATTGGAGATCACATTAAGTGTTAATGACCTAACATGTGGCCAACAGGAAATGCTAGGTGGTTAGTCAACTATGTGAAATCCATTTAATAACCTCCAAACAAGAGAAAAAAGACATGTTCAATATTATGAACATTTGACTCCATTATAATAAAACCTTTTTAATATTGCATCTCTCTCTCCCTCTCGCAAGTATTTGTATGTGCAACCTCACAAAGTTAGCATAGTATCAGAGCAATGACAATACGAGCCAATGATTGCTCCCTATAAATCAAAAGTTCTAGACATAAAAACAAGACTATAGATTTTTTAAGTTTAAAAAAAAGAGCAAGTCATTAAAAAGGTTGTAAGAAACTAATGTAAAAACATTTAAAAGAAGAATTAAAAAGGAGTTTTTAAGTGTCAAACCATTTGAAGAAGATTGAAAAAAGGTGTTTCTAAGTGTCAAATCATTTGAAGAAGCTTGAAAAAAGGCGTTTTTAAGTGTCAAAACTATATAAAAAAATCTTGAAACCCAGTAGCCCTCGGTGACCTGATTTTGTATACGTTGTAACATGTAACATTATTGAAGACATCAAAAAGGAGGCATGTTATCCAATGTCTATCCTATACAAGATCATTATTGTTCAAAGATGAAGGAAGACATACATAGCACAAGAAATCATTTTTCAAAGACAAATGAAACCAAAACACAACACAAGAAAGGAGGTTGATGTGCCCACAACAACATGATAATCACATACCAAAATACATCCACACCTTCTTAGGAATGTAATATAGTAAACTCATACAAAAAAGTAAACTACAATAAAGTAAAAAAATATGCCAATAACTAAACCTTGACCATGGAATATTTTACAAATTACAAAGTACTGTAAATCAGACAATCCAAGTATATACCAAGAAAGAAAGTAAGAGAGAGAGAAATGGAGCTAGAACTCCACCAACTTTGAGAACCCTTCAAAAGGCCACCAAGTTGAGGGAAAGATGCTACAAATCCTCCATGTCCTCCTCTATAGATTTCACAAAGTTAAACAATAGGATCCCCAAGGGCCTAGAAAGAACGTCATTTGGAGAGTGCCATAAGTTGATGGGACCCTGAAGGATTCTGAAAATGTTTGACATGCAGACCAAAAGTTAGCATAGAGCGCAACAAGAAAAAATGTCTCTTCATATTGACTACCATGAAGACACCTTCCATGCTCATGACAATGACCAACGCAAAACATACAACCCCGACGCTCTCTAACTCTGTCATTTTTTTCGTTTCGGCGACTTTCCATGGTGCAGTGACAAACCAGCCTTCCATTCAACATAAGTTTCATTATCCGATGTACAGTCATCATCATATGAGACTGAATACACAACCATTCGGATAAGACCGTGGTTTTAGTAATAGAGTCATCCATTGTAAACCACCATCTAAAAGGTATTCCAGCTTCTCAAGGTGCCCTCTGTTAAAGTAAATCAGGATTGGAAGAGAGTTAGTGGCCATATGCCAATTTTCATGATCTCGGACGCTATATTTCGATACCCATAAACAGATGTTGAGCCGAAAGGATTAGTTGTTGAACCTTGAGTATGAATTGCAGCCCGACCACTATCTCCCAAAACTTCCGGAATTTGATGCTACTTTGTATTGAGCATAATATAATGCTCATATGTGTTTGCTTCATCCCCTTCGGTGTCGGAAGATGGACAATGGATCACAAAGTTGCATTTGATATGAGTTGAAATTTGCATGCCCAGGCGTATGCAGTACAAATTTATTGATTATGTGTGTCCAAGAATCAAATAATATATCTATTCCATGAGCTAAATAATTATAGAAAGTTGAAACAGTCCCCACATAACATTGTTCTTGGACTAGTATCTGAAGCATTGTGAATCGACATTTGGTCGACATGTTTTTATGAATTTCACAAGAACGTCCCTACTGTGACAATAACCAACAGCATCTATGAGTGGTTGAAAATATCGCCATTGCCTACATGTAATGTGGTTCACCATGAGAAATTTCCTTTCCATATGATGTAAAGTCTTAAGCATCAAGGAGCTAGTTTTGTACACTCAAGAAGGCTACCCATTGTCACCACAAAAGCTCTTCCTCACACTTTTGGTTGGCTCTTATCCAACTCAAGTGGAGGTACAAGGTGATTTTTGAAGAGTGAGACTTAACAAAATGTATGGTAGTAGTATAATGGATTATTGAGTGGTGTGAGAACAAAAGGTGATGGAAAACTCCAAGACTAGTGCTTACCAAATCTTGGGATAAATGCATGGGAGGCAAGTGCGGGGGTACTATTTGGACCCGGAGGTCACAAAGTTATTGAGTGGTGTGAGAACAAAAGGTGATGGAAAACTCCAAGACTAGTGCTTACCAAATCTTGGGATAAATGCATGGGAGGCAAGTGCGGGGGTACTATTTGGACCCGGAGGTCACAAAGTGCTTGATTACTATTGGAATCTAGGAATAGACTCCAATAACAGAATCGAAGCATATATATTGTTTCAGGGTATCCATTTGACCAAGCAACGACAAATCCCAAGTTTGAACATAATTGGTGACTCAAAAAACCTCATCCAAATTTTCATTCAAAATTCCACACCAAAGGATTTACGATGAAAGAAAATTGTGGACCACATCAATTTCTCTCTCAGAAATCTTCAGGTAAATTTGTTTCATGTGGTCTGAAAGCACAACTCAGCAGCAGATGCAATGGCCAATTTGGTAATCGGCAAAGCCCAAGGTCTCATGAGGGCGGGTGGCATCGAGGTCCTAATCCCCCCCCCTTAATGACTTTATGCCCTTTGTCTAAAATCCATCCTAACGGAAACGGGTATATGACAAGGCACATTCATCACCCCATCACCCTACGCATGTCATGTCAAGGAGTAAGCGTGGCAGCGGACAGCGCACTATTCCCATGCATGCACAAAGCCTTGGGTTTAACATGCACGTGGGCGTCAGGGCTATTAAGCCATGGTGAAGATCTTGAACCTGTGCAAAACCTAGTTTCGGGTACCACTGCCAGTACCACCACAGGTGTGCAGAAATGGATCCTACCCACAAAGCCATCGCCTTCACTCGTGGAATTGCACGGCTGAAGCAGAGGGAGAAGGAACTCCAAGTGCCCATCATCATCCTGAGCATGGAACAAGCATTCGTCTTNCANGACTCCAAGTGCCCATCATCATCCTGAGCATGGAACAAGCATTCGTCCAGGAGTGAAATTGATTGATCCGCCTCCAGGTACACTCCAGTTTTAATTATGGATATTATGGGCACAGTACTTCAAGCATCAACATAATGAGTAGCGAAGGTGGTAGGATGGATAAATTGGAAAATAGGTGCGCCACTTTGCCCCATTTCTCGTCTTTCAATCTGGGTAACCTGCTCCCAAGCAAAATCATTGGTTTCAAAGCCTCCGAAGCTCACAATGCAAAGCCTCCTTGGGGAATTGTCGCTGGCCCAAGCCATTGACGAATTTTGTTATCTTGTCAACCCTGTGAGGACGTGAAAGCAAGCATGGAGCGTCGAAAGGACCCACAGGTATCAGCTCAGGGAAACGAAATGGACCTCGACGTCTCAGAGAACCAGCAGAAAATGTTCATTAGGCTTTGCGCTCTCAATTCAACAATGTCCTTTGCCCTCGATACTTTGGCCCACCACTGAATTCTAATTAGGCAACTTCAGGATGAAGTCGACACCCTCAAAAGACAGAATGAAGATCTGAAGCGAAGATTGGAGCAAAACGAAAGGGATAGAGAACAGCAGCCATCTGTTGTTAGCGCCAGCGCAGCGTCAGTAGCCTCGGTGGTCCCAATTCCAGATCTCAATGCTTCGTTGAATGATGAATCAAATCATTAGGCACCTGGTCTACAAAATGAAACTAGTAGCAATCACAAATTTTAGTTGTTAATGCATGTTTTGCCTTTGTATTTGTATTGCGGGTATATATTATCGCCTTCACACAGTGCACAATTACAGTAGAATTAGATTTTGGATCAAGGAGGGAAAAATTCTAGAATTTTTCAGTGATTCAAGCTTTGTTCAGTCTTTTTTTTGGAAAGTTATGTAATCCTAAAACTCTATTTTGTACTTCAATGGTCTTGACCACACTTTTATAATAGAAAAATTCTCTAGTTTCTATTAAAAAAAAAATCTTGGGCAAAATGGAGTCTAGGAAGATCACTCTAAAGAGGGTTGTTTTGTTAATAATTAAGGATGAGAGAGCTGCAAATAAAATTCCATAATCAACCTTA
Organism: Picea abies; assembly: GCA_900067695.1. NCBI lineage: Eukaryota > Viridiplantae > Streptophyta > Pinopsida > Pinales > Pinaceae > Picea > Picea abies. Next base: position 6,170 of record CBVK0100502157.1, on the reverse strand, counting down.
ATAGTGCTGGAAATAACTATAGAAATGAGTCTTGGAGAGCCCTATTAGTGTTGCTTTTGAACAAGTTGATGAAGGTGTTGCCCTACAATGACATATTAATTACAATAACGACGTGTTTGATGGTAAAGAACTAATATATGCAGAAATATAACAACAAAAAAGAAATAAGGAGAATCTCCATACATTACTCCTATCCAAATGATTGATGCTCCATTACAAGGCCTTCACAACACATTCTTTGCAAGAGATTCCTACAATTATCCAACAACATTAAAAGCATGCAACAAATTAAGCCTCGCATATAATATAATGATACCTCCAATCTTCCATTAAGCTTACCAAAATGATGTACAATGTAGCCCAAGGGGAGAACTTCTCAATCCCCAAATTCTCAACCCATGCAAATAAGAGAGAGACCAAACCCTCATATAGGTTTGAGCTAAACCCTCATATAGGTTTGAGCTCAACTCCTCTGACAATAGAAAAAAAAAAGGGAATTGTTTTCCTAGATCCATTAGTTCTCCAAGGAATACAATAAAATATTACATTTCTATCCCCCCCAACAAACTCCTTACTAAAATTAGAAGTGAGTTGTTAGAATCCATTTTCCTCTCCTAGAAGAACAATAAAATAATCATCTCCAAGGAAAACAATATAATGACAGGTCGACAATGAATAAATGGTTATGCTAGTAATCCTTCCCAAAATTCTTGACTATGTCATCAAGCTCCAATAACCTCCTAGGTGAATGAACATGTGTTCAAAAAGGGCCTTCAAGAGAAAATTCTTTATTTATAATCTCGAATAGCATGAATAAATGTCTCTAATAAAGATCAGCCCACTTGAAATAATGAAATAATGGCCAATGGGTGTATCTCCAAATCTAAACAAGGAGTCAATTAATGGTTATGTGAACCAATTTACCTCTACGATGCTCCATCTATGACAAGGAAGGCCAAGTTATGCCATATGCCAAAGGTAATGGACCCATACGACTTAGTCAAATAGCTCAACTCCATGTAATTAAAGTGTGTCCCATCATTTTCTTAGCCTAAGGGGACAGCCCATAAAACTCACCTCAATAATAGTATCGACGTGACAATATGCAATCAACGGCTAGCATGACTTGGTGATGCTACCTCTGAATGACCCTCGCAATCTAAGAAATCAAGCTATGGCCAATGAAGATAATGAACGATGGCTCAAAATGGCAGTTGCATGCACATAATTTCATGTCTAAAGTCGGCTCCATGAGAGAACTCGAGAGTCGAAGAGCATGAGGACCCACGACTTCATTAAATAATGCATTTTTAATAAGTGGGCATATCATATGTATGGTCCAAAGTGTATGAAGGGGTTGTCCCATGCTTAAAATAATACTTGATTTGCCTCCACATATCTGCCATAACCCTTTAAAGTATATGGCTACCTTGGGTGATATTGGTATGAGACAGCCCACCTATGTTATAACATAACTTTCAATTTTGACTCAACATGTGTGCCCTCAGCATGGTCCAAGGTGCAAAAGGGGGTGACCCCATTAAAATAATGATAAACTTGCCTCTACATATGTGCCAACAAGGAGTATACTACGTAAAGCTTTTGTGCCATGAAAATAGAAGTAGTATGTCCTAGTAAACCCCACCATAAGCCAAAATCATATGTGTGAGTGTCAGGATGAACAACATAATCACGAATCACCCATGAATCACCCATGAATGATATACCATGGCACCAAAGAGCATCTCACCACTATCCATCAAGGCATCAAGTGAAACCATAAACTCATCACCCTAAAGCTCCATCAACCAAAGATATGCAACCATGAAGAGAAAAGCAGGTACCAAGAAAATCCACCACATAAGCCACTTGTCGTCCCATGATACTAGTATCCAACCCTTGGGGGGCTAGAACCATCATATATGATCCAACATCTAAACCAATGTAACACCATGATGAGGTAGAAAACTCCATAATCATAGAAAAGTATACCAAGAGGGTGATCATCAAGGCAGGCACATGTGAGAAGACCACCAAGCAATAAGGACAATCTCCATCCAACCAAGGAGAAGTGAGACTTTCCCGACCAAATATCTCCATCCAACGATATAATGTTATGAAGAGAAGGGGTTCCATGAAGATATATCCCCCTAAGTCAATCTAAAAGCTCCAAGGAACCAACATTGAATCTCCATCAATGTGATGAAAATCACCATGTGGAACCTCACACACTATGAGGTGTAACAAATGCTAAAAGGGAGGAGTCCATGCTACCCCCACTTTTATGTTTCTTCTAGACATGTTGAAACGTACACTTTAAATCAAATTTAATTTATCCCAACAAGCTCGAAAAAAGTGAATCGAGAAATCATTTGTTCCTGGAGCTTTATCAGGAGCAAGTCCCCAAATGGCCTTAATAATTTCTCCTTCCTCAATTTCTTTGTCCAGATCCTCGTTCTCAACTTCAAAAATCAAATGAGGGATATTTTCAAGCATCATAGCAATGGAGAGAGAATCCACCTCCTCCTAATCTGAATACAAGGCTTCACTCCTAATCTGAATACAAGGCTTCAAAATGATTTTTGGCAGCCCTCGTGATTGCTGGGAAATCTCTCAAGCTTGAGCCATCTTCTAATGTTGTTTCTTTGACATTGTTTTTCTGAACTCTATCTTCGGCTTGCTAATGGAAGAAGGAGGTATTCTTGTCTCTGAACTACAACCAGAGGCTCTAGGATTTTAGACGCCACATCTCTTCCTCTGATCTATATACTTTAGGTAGCTTAGCTAAGGGCTCTCTCTTCTACATGATGTTGTTTTGTGATATCTTCCTTTCCACTCTTGCCTAGAGATAATCAAGTTGAGACCGAATTTACAACTTTTGTTTCTCTGGAGATACATACGAGATCTTCACCCATTCCTTGAGAGCTTGTTTGACTACTTTTAATTCGAGATCTTCACCCATTCCTTGAGAGCTTGTTTGACTACTTTTAATTTATGTAGGTGGGCAACCCTAGAACCCACTTCCCCCATTCCTCCAAGATAATCTCCATAGCTCTGGAGTTTTGAAACCAAAGGGGGCAGAATTTGAATGGAAGTGGCCCAAAATCCTAGGAGTGGAGGCACTAAAGAGAAATTGACTTATGATCGAAGATAGCCAATGGGACGATCCTCAAAATTATGATGATGTTGCTTAACAAAAGGTCTCTGAAACAGTCTAGTCTAGCAGAAATATGGCCCGGACCAATTCTTTGACTCGACCAGGTGTATTTCCCTTTCACAAGTTTGACATTTGCTAAATCCCAATCTAACATCAGATCTTCCATATTTTCTCGAAAAGGGTCCCTAACTATGCTACCACCTCTTTTTTCTTTACTATTCAAAATCACATTGAAGTCCCCAGCCACAATACCATTCTTCGTGACTTTAGAGTCTTTGAAGCTTGCAAGGAACACCAATAGTCTTCTTTTTCTTTGTAAATAAGAGGCATATATACATTAAAAATATGATATTAAATGCCTAAGTTCAAATGTACAAGGCAAGATAAGACCCAATGTTGTGTTTGATGAGAAAATTCCAACTAAAATAAAGAGTTATCCCAAAGAGTACAAATACCTCTTAATGCTCCTCTTGAACTTAGCTCAATACCCTCGAACCTTTTCCACTACATTCTGTCGATATTAAGCATTTTTGTTGCCTCTAGCTTGGTCTCCTAGAGTAGAGGATAATTGGCTCCTCTGATTTTATCAATCCTCTCATGGCTTCCTCTTTAAACCTGCTACCCATCCCTCTGCAATTCTCGGAGACAATATTCATCATTTGACATTAGAGAGTTTACGACCTACGACCTACACTAAAACTCGGGTTTTTAGCACTCTGATTTCCAGCTCCCAATGATTTTTCTTTGGTTATCTAGATACCCAAAACTTTTTCCTTGTTTGTTGCTTCTTCCCTTTTTTCTTTTGCCAACTTTCTACCTTCTTTTTGGGTTGTCTATCTTCTTCTTCCTCCTCCTCTTTGTCCTCCTCCTGCAACCAATGATGAGCTTTCTTCCTTGTTACAATGCCAAAGGAAAGCTAAGGCTTATCTGAGACAAGGTGAATTTCCTCCTTTCAACCTGAAAGGAGGTCTTCACAAGCCGATGAAGAAGGATTAATTTGTGAATCTAAGAAGAAAATTGTTCTAGGCAAGAAGAAAGATGAGGGCACCTTGATTGAGGGAGTAACCACTTCGACAAACAAAATGGGTTCTTCCTGAGAAAGGATGTCAAACATATTTGTTGATGATCTCATTTTGTCTTCCTGAGGATTGCAATTTGGGGATAAATGTTAGATATTGTAATGTCTATTTCATTAATAATAAATATATTAGAGTAATAATGTAATATCATAAAGTGGAAATAGGTAGTATGCAATAAATGAGATTAATGTTAAATGTAATTATGAAATTAAGTGAGTGGTTCCTAACAGAAATAACAGAACTTGCTAGCTATGTAAACAACACCACTTTATGTAATCGAAGACACATTGATATAATACATCTCTCATTCAGACTCTCTCGCTTGTCTCTCGTATATTCTCCATAGTGCAGTTTAACATGATATCAAAGCCACAGTCGAAGATCATCCAGATGAATAAGAAGAATTTCATACAGCTGTAAGAAGAATCGTACGACAACATCACATTCGTATGGCCAAGAAGAAGAATTTGTACGATAGCAAAGGTGAAATCAGAAATGTACAGCAATGCTCAAAAATTGTGCAACCCATCAATCAATTAAAGTTGTACAGCGGATCAATTAAATCCATACAGTGGCAGCTCAAATAAATTCATACAACGACGCTTCAATTAAATTCATACAGCGGTAGCTCAGCAAATCGAGAGGGCGGCAGTCCAACGAATTTGTACAGTAGTGGTTACGGTTAATTCGTACAGACTACAACAAAATTTTTAAACGGCTCAATTAAATCGTATAGACGCGTACGAACAGTGCCTAATAGTACAGCTCCTAAAAATGACAGTTGTGAATTTGGTGATTCCCTCACAACCATTCAAAAAGGTACCGCCACTTATTTTTGAAGATATAAAAAAAGTCATTTTTATTGCACATATAAAACTAAATTTTTAAGGAGTCGCAAGGTTTTTAAGGAAGTATATGGGTTTCTTATTTTTTTGAGTTATAAGTTTTTTTCAAAAAGAGTTATAAGGGTTTCTGATTTTGTTGGAGTTATAAGCATATTTTTTTATGTTATAAGGAAATATGGCCAATATTAATAATTTCATAATGCTTGAGTCTCATAAATTAAGTGGCAAAAAGTTTCCTACCTAGAAACAAAAAATGGAGCAAATTTTGTCATATCATGATATTTGGGAAATCGTTACGGGGACAACTCCAAAACCAAATCCCATGTTTAATGACTATAAAAAGAAAAATAAAGATGCATTACTTCTTCTTACATTTGATTTGGAGGATGATATTCTTCCTCACATTCGTGGTATTACCACTATTGTTGAGGTTTGGACAAAGTTAAAGAATTTGTATGAAACTTCAAATGAACTTCAAATTTTATTATTGAGAAACAAATTAACCAGTTTGAAAATGGTAGCATCAAATTCAATTACAGATCATGTTCAGAAGTTGCAAGAACTGAAAAATAAATTATCAACAATTGACACAGACATTAAAGATAAGGAATTCATAACCATTTTGTTTAATAGCCTATGATGAGTATCAAATTTTTGTAACTTCATTTTGTCTCTCTTCTTGAAATGAAACTCCCACATTTGAAGAAGTTGTGGGCTTACTACTCCAGGAAGAGCAAAGATTCAAAAAAAATGAACTTGCACCATATAGAGCTTTTATAGGAAGACACGGAGGAAGAGGTCGTTACAGAGGTCGTCTAGGAGGAAGGTATAATTGGTATCAAAGTCGGAGGCTAAATTCTTCAAATCAGATAGGTACTTCTTGTTGAATTTGAAGCAGCTGCAAGAGCCATTCTCAAGGAGGATGGCAAAGACCCTAGCTGAGATCTAGGGCCCCCAGTGCACTCCTAGGGATTTGGTCTGGGACCAAACAGTGAGTGCCATGGCAAAAGACCCTTGTAAGGGCCCCTAGTAGATGACTAGGGTTCTTGGTCTAGGACCAAGCAGTAAAGACCCCTGAGAGGGCCCCCA
>CBVK0100502156.1:0-10928 GCA_900067695.1 Picea abies | reverse complement strand
CATCTTGGGGAGGGGGTAATTTTCCTTTAGAGAACACTTGTTGAGATTTCAGAAATCAACACACAAGCGTATCTCCCCATTTTTCTTCCTCACAGGTAGCAAATTGGCCACTCAATTCGAGTACCTCAATGGTAAAATAATCCTTGCATCCAACATCCGTTTCAATTCTTTCTCAATTATGGACAATAGCATGGGATTAAATTTCCGAATATTTTGTTTGAATGGATTGGAGCCATCCTTCAAAGGGATCTTGTGTTGGATGATGTCAGTGTCAAATGTATACAAATCCTCAAATGACCATGCAAACGTATCAACAAAATTTTTGATGATAATGACACACCTATCATTTTGTTCCACAACGGATTCTTTGGACAACTTGATGATCTTCGGATTCTTAGTGGTCCCAATATTGCAATGTGTTATCTCTTCTTCTTGATTCTTCATGGCAGCTTCTATGGAAACATCATTACTATAAAACGACCTTTCCAGTGGAACTAGTCCTCTTGGAATGTGATTGGTTTTCAACTCCACAATATCATGGCCAGCTACTATATTTGGAAAATGAGATGTTTGTTGATTTTCTAATTCATTATTTTCACCTTCTTGGCTTTCTTGGTCGATTAAGATATTGGAGAATTCATCAATGGTGTGTAGAAATATATGCAGCTCTAGATCATCATTAAATACTTTACAGTTCTTTATGTTTTCTGGTATGGTTGTTCTATGTTTGATTTCCACCTGATATTTACTATTTGGGCCAATGGGAGGTCTAAAAATGTTGCAGCTAAGGCCATAGAATCTTCCTTCTGATTCTCCTCTCAAGGAATGAATGATATGTTAAATGCTAAAAATAAATTGTCGATCAGGTCCCATACCTCATTTCTATATTGCTTGAGCCTCTGTTGTTTATCTTGATAGATGTTCTTAACTTGATTGATGATTAACTCAGAATCACCAAAAAATGCTAAACAGTCAATGGCCATGTCTTTGACAACCCTCAATCCTAGCAACAGAGCTTCATATTCAGCTATATTATTAGTAGTTTCAAACTCCAGCTTATAAGTGAGTGTTATTACCTCTTTTGAAGGGGCAATGAGGAGTATACCTGCTCTAGATCCTTCCTTTGATGAAGATCCATCGAAATACATCTTCCATACTTTGTTTAGTTGATCTGTCAATGGATGATCTTTGCATTGGCTAACTGATATTTCAGGTTCATCATCATTTAAATGAAAAATAGATGAGTCGATTTCACGCTCAAAAACATAAATTGGGTGATTGCTTGGGTTATGATGGTCACTGGATATATAGGATAATATTACCTCTTTGTATATCCTCCCATGTTCCCCTCCGAACACAAGGATGGTGGCATAAGTGAAGTCCATTTGTAATGATCCTCCAACCTTCTTAGCCCAATTTATGGATAAGAGAATACCAAACTTCAGGGGAATGTCAGCCACAACAATGTCCAACACTAAACTCTTCATTGGTAATTGTGCCAAAGAAACCACCATATCTTGTATCAGTCCCAAACATTTAATTTCTTAGAATCAAAGGAGTACATGTCTTGGTAGGGTTTGATGATCTCCAAAACTAATTCTTCCATAACAACCTTGGGCATAACATTGTGTGAGGCTCCTGAGTCCATAAGACAATTATGCAGGATCTTGTCATGGACATTTAAAGATATATAGAATGGTGGAGAGGCATCGAAGCCATCCTCAATGTGTGGAACCATAGTAATGGTCGGGTTCTCATCCTGTAGACTGATTACATCATAAGATACAATAGAAGTAGTTGGCTGAAAAACTTTCATGATATATATTTTGAAAGGTTCATTATTCACCAATTCTATCAAAGGCACAGAGATCTTGATCTTGCTCAACTCATGCTCTAGGTTGAAAGAGGCTGGTGACCTTCTAAATTGGTTCAGATTTCTATTTCTATCCCCTTGAAAATATTTGTTTGGTTGTTTAGATTCCCATTTCAGCTTAGCTATTTCAAATGTCAGATCCTTCAAATATTTGATCATTTCATCAAGTTTAGTATCATATGTGGCTGGGTTATAAGAGGCAGGGAATTCCTCTCTCCGTTTCTTCTTGTGCTTATCAGATCTAGTCTTTAACTGGTTTGATGCCAAGATGTTAGATTCAACCTCAATGACTGCTTCTTGCATGGACAACAAGGTGGTGGATCTTCTTTCCCTCAACATAAGGGGAAAATTTGCATGAAATGCATTGGCATAAGTGATCTTGGCAGAGGCTTTAGTTGGTTTGATCTCATTTGGGATTCTAACATACATCTTATTGAATCTCTTGGTGAAGTTTGAAATAGAGTCACCATTATTTCTCTTAAGGGCCCCAAACTCAGTGATGTAACAAATATAATCTCTTCTATCTCCCCATTGTTTTATGAAGGCTTCATCTAGCGCATCAATATCTATAATGGAGACTGGAGGGAGATCATGAAACCATTTCTTTACTTCCCCATCAAGGCTTTGTAGAAACAACCTCATCCACACATCTGCATAGTTAATATTGAAGTTGTCTGCAAAGTTGTAGAAGGCTACCAGATGTTCTTCAGTAGTGACATCCCCTTCCCCATTATATCTTGGAAAATATTTCATGTAATCTGTGGTCAGGAGTGCATGTAAGCCTATAGGAAAAACTAGGGGTGCATATCTGGCAACAATTATGGCATTCATCCTATTAACAACCATTGTTTGGGAAATAGGAATACGAGGATTGATTGGAGATACAGGGGTGGATGCTGGACTAGATGATGAAGTTGAGGTAGGAGTTGAAGGTGTTTGAGGTTCCTTGGAATTGTGATTCTCAGGGCTATCAAATTCAAGCTTCTTGTGATAATGAAGGAAAGTGGACTCTTTGGGTGCAGCTTTACCCTTGAGGGGTGTGGTATATCTCCGAGCTAAGGTGGATTTTCTTAGTTGCCTTTCTGGCTCAGAGACTACTGTGTTCTTCTCAGGGTTACGATGAGCCTTAGTGGATTTGATGTGCTCAGATTTGGATCTCTTGAGTCCTTTTCTGGGAGCCAGTATTTCTTTTGTGAAGTTTACTCGATGGAGTCACCAGGTGAAACATGGTAGTCTGAAGGTGTCTAATCTTTGTTCACCATCAAAGGTCATATCTGATCATTGTCATTTTCCCAGGGAAATATATCTCGTTACTCCATTCCCCAACAACTGCGCCAGAAGATGTTGGTCCTAAATTCTACACTTGACTGCTAAAGGACAGAGCTAGGCCACCTCAAGTTTAGAATGATTGGTTGTCTGATTTTGTTGGTCAGTTAGAGGGTTAGTTTTACCAAGACAAGAGCATGGTTGGGTTGGAAAAATGATATGGGTGAGGGTCCTCCTTGGCTGGTGTCACACAAATGACAGACAACTGAAATAATAGAGGTAAAAACAAAGGGAAATAACAAACCACTCAATGAATAATCTGTTTCAAGTTTAATACTTAAAATATCATTTCAAGACATTAAACATGTATCAAAAACACAATTACTCCCACAAGTTACAATAAAAAAAAATATTCATCAAAGCATAGTTGTTATCACAGATTGAATATTAATAAAGACAAGCTCAAGGAAAAGAAATGTACTTCACACAAATCAAAATTGTATCCAAGATAAGAAACACATACGAATTTGGACACAAACACATTGTCATCAATAGTATCTTCACCGGGTAGAGAGATTTAGTCCATGCGCAAAATGGGTCCAACCAGTTGTTGTATTGATCTCTTTTCCCAAAAAAACTCAATCTTTAAAACATACAGAAACTGCATATTTATAATAGTTGCAGAGGCTCTTGTCCATCTGGGACTGAGGCTTAACTCTATACTACTAGTTGTAAAACAACTAATTAACTGAACTAAACACACACTAGATTATATCAAGGAATACTTCAAGCTTGAATTAATCAAAACAAAGTGGTTCTTATCACACAAAAAATGCCATTGATTATGCCTTAATCTAAAAGAATCCTTCAATTAAATAATTGAAAATTGCTACTGGTAATGATATAATATTGATGCATGCATTGGAGCGAACTGAGATATGACAAAAATGACCAAGAGTGACAGAACTGAGATCTATATCGATCATGGAATGCACGCACATTGTTGGAGGAAACTGGAGACAACTGAAAGTGTGGATGTGGCTTTCCCCCATTTATTTTTTTTAGGATAGAAGCAAGTCATGTTGTGCTCTTTTGGAGTCTGGACGTGTAGTTTCCCTATTCCTAGTTTTGTGCCCCATTTAAAACCTTTAACCTTCATCATTTTGGGACTTTGAGACTCTGTCTCTTCAGGGTTCAGGAGATTATAAGTGAAAAGTATGAACATTTCCCACATGGTCGAACTCCCGGAGTGACATGGTGACCTGACGTCATATTGTCGATGTGTCATGAAAAGAGAGGGACACGTGTCACCTGGAAATAGCACAGATGACGTCATCAAAGGGCCTAAGATGAGCACCATGTGTCATAATTGATAAGTGCCACATGTCTTCGACACTTCGGCACTCCGGAGCTCCGGAGAACTTGGTTTTCTCTACATCTAAATCTCTTGGAGTGTTAATCTCATGAAGTCACTAATATGTGCATATATTAGACCTATTAACCTGATATTAATACTTTAATCATTAAAGGATTTCGGGAGTTCAAAACTTCGAGATACTTATAGTTCTGCATTTGAAAACCTCCCGTAGTAGTATGAGAACGGAGTGACATGGCAGTGAGGTCCCACCCCAGCACTTCGGGGCTCCGAAACTCTAGAACTTCGAGAGTTTTGGATTTTGAAGCACGAAAATCTCCTGGAGTGACTTTCTCCCATAGTCATTAACTCACATTTATTGTTAATTAGACTGTGACTTATTTAACCATCAATTTTAATGACTTCGGGACTTCGGTGGTTCGGCCCTTTGGAGATTTAGGCCTGTGCTGAGTTGAAAAGCTCTCGGAGTGGTACAGGCCTGGAATGACGTGGCAGTGACGGCACACTCCGACACTTCGGGACTTCAACACTTCAGCACTTCGGGGCTCCGAAAATTCAAAGATTTGTTCTTGTCTTTAAACCTCATACGATGTTGAAAACCTTGAATGCACAAAAATCGTCGATTTGAGTGGCATGTTGGATCTCCATCGTTGCAAATTTAACCTGTATATTCCCACAATCTAAGCCCGAAATTGACTGCATTTGAATTGGTGTGTTCTTCTTTTGGATGTTTCTTGTGAAAACAAAGGACTTGTTCGACCTACTACATGCTTTATTAGTGGTAACTTTTATGACATGTATTTCAAACCAACTCAATGACATGAAATTACCTCTCAAGAAAACAAAAAGATGGCACAAATAATCAATTAAAGAGAAAAATTAAAATGTGGAAAATAACTTAGCAAGAACAAAACAAAGAATTAGGATTTAATAAGATGTTATAGGTGAATCGAAGGGGTAGGGATGCGATGCAGACCTAAGTTCCAACATATACATTGTTGTACCAACAAGCCCATTAACAGGAAGTAATGTATTTACCATCCCTTACCTATACCCACTCGACCTTAGGAGAGAATTTCCATGGGATTTGTGGGATGTTTACCAATAACCAGGAAGGGTCATGACTATCTATTTGTGGTAGTTGATAGGTTCAACAATATGTGCATTCTACTATCTATTTGTGGTAGTTGATAGGTTCAACAATATGTGCATTCTCATGAATTGTAAAAATGCCATCAAAGGAAAAAAAAAAAACATGTTATTTGAACAGGTATGGGTGCACTTTGGGATACCAAGGAGCATAATCTCAGACGAGTATACCGAATTTCTCAGTACATTTTGTACTACAATGTAGGAGAATATGGATACTAAGTTAAAGAGATCTACAACATTCCATCCATATAAATATAGGCAGATAGAAGTAGTCAATAGTATGTTGGTGCAACTTATGAGGGGTTACAATCATAAGAATCTAAAGACCTAGGATGAGAATCTGATCTACATATATCACTCTTATAATAGAGTAGTCCACACTTCTGCTAGTAAGTCACCTTTTGAAACTTTCTTTGGATATTTTCCACCTCCACATTTGGATTTTGTATATGGATGGAAAGGAGTGAGGGAGGACCTCACAAGAGATGCATCAAGTGAAGAAAAAATTGTTGAGAAAATTAGACAAATCCAATTGCAAGTACAGGAGACGTTGAAGAAGTCACGGGAAAAATACAAGGCCAACATGATCAACATGTAGATTTTAAGCTTGTAAAATAAATTACTAGAAATGTATTCTTAATAAAAAAAAGAAATATGCAATGGCACACATACACATTACGACGATATTTTACCCTGGAAACGCAAACCGGGAAAATGAGCAACTTGTTTAGAGCCACACTTCTAATCTTTTATTCGTTATATCTTCATTGTTTACAATATATAGTTAGAGGGTTAGTTTTACCAAGACAAGAGCATGGTTGGGTTGGAAAAACGATATAGATGAGGGTTCTCCTTGGCTAGTGACACGCAAATGACAGACAAGTGAAATAATAGAGGTAAAAACAGAGGGAAGCAACAAACCACTCAATGAATAATCTGCTACAAGAAGTTTAATACTTAAAATATCATTTCAAGACATTAAACATGTATCGAAAACACAATTTATCCCACATGTTGCAATAAAAAAAATCTTCACCAAAGCATTAGTTGTTTTACAGGTTGCATATTAGTAAAGATGAGTTATACAATATCTGAAGGAAATGAAATGTACTTCGTATAGATCAAAAATTGCATTCAAGATAAGATAAAAAACACATGAATATTTGGATGAAAACACTGTCATCAAAAGTATATTCACCAGGTAAAGATATTTTATCCATGGATAGAACAGGTTCAACTAGCTAATGTCTTGATCTTCTTTTCCCAAAAACCAAACCCTTAAAACATACAAAAACTACATATTTATCAAAGTTGCAGAGGCTCTTGTCCATCTAGGACTGAGGCTTAACTCTACACTACCATTCGTAAGACAACTTATTAACTTAGCTAAAAACACTACTAGAGTATATTAAGGTATGCTTTGAGCTTGACTTAATAAAAAAGAAGTGGTTCATATCACACACAAATGACCACTTATGATGCCTTAATCTAAAAAAGTCTTGAACTTAAATAACTAAAACTACTGCTAATCACAAACCAAACTTATGCCTATGTGAGAGTGAACTGAGATTTGGCAGAACTAACTAGGAGTGGTAGAAATGAATTCTGAGTTGAGTACAAGTGTACATGTGCGTTGTTGGAGGCCGATAACTAGGTGTGTTGGCAACTTCTTCTTTAACTTATCTCTTGGGGGAGGAAGAAAGTCTTCTGGCACTTTTTCTGGAGTCTTTGATATTTCTTCTGTAGTTTGGAGTATAGTTTCCCCAATTCCAGGTTGTGGTGTCGCAGGGTGCAGATCTGAAGCTTCAATTCAGTACTTGTTGACTATCGTCGAGCTACTTCTAGACGAGCAATATGATGTCGTAGATTGGCTCAACGTTCCTTTCGTTTGGCACTGTTTGAAAACTTTAAAACATGCAATTAATGAGGATAAGCCACCTCATAAATTCGACGTTCGGGAGATTTTGAATCCAAAGTATACACATCTCCTGAATGAACGAACTCACAAAGTCATTAACCAACGCTTATTTCTAATTAACCTGAGATCAATATATCTTATCATTAAACATTTTGAGATTTCAACATTCTGACTCTTCGACATTCAAGAGCTTTTGACTGTAGAGTTCGAGAATCTCTCAGAGGACGATCTCTCGGAGTGACGTGGTCGCATGATGTCATAGCCAATGATGTGTAATAAAAAGAATGTGACACATGTCACCTGAAATAGTATAGATGACATAACCAAAGGTGCCTGAAATGAGTGCCATGTGTCATCTGGAATCAATCGATAGGTGGCATATGACACGTCAGCTGAAGAAGAACTTATGAGAAAGGGGCTCCGATGCTTTGACACTTCGACACTTCTGCGTTTGGGAGATTTTGACTGTAGCATATGAATATCTCCTGAATGAATGATCTCCCAGAGTGACGTGGCAGTTCAGGACTTCGACACTTCGGGGCTCTGACACTTCGAAGGTTTGTGCTTGTTCTGGATTGAAATCTCCTGGTGTGACAATGTTCAGGAGTGAAACTCCATACACTTTGTTGTTAAACCTCGCGCGATTTTGAAACCTCGAATGCATAAGAGCCATTGATCTTAATTGATTGTTGGATCTCCACCATAAAAAATTTAACCTGTCTGTTTGTTCATAATCTAAGCCTGAAACTCACTTCTCTGAATTGTTGTGTTTTTCTTTTGGATGTTTCCTGTGCAAACAAAGGACTTGGTTGACCTATTTCACGCTCAATGAATGGTAAACATGATGACAAATATTTTGAACCCAAACCATGACATGAAATTATCCTTCAAGAAAAAATAAATTGGTGAAAAGAATCAATCAAGAAAGATAATGATAAAAAACTGAGTCATTTAGTAATAATCAATCAAGAAAGATAATGATAAAAAACTGAGTCATTTAGTAATGGGAAACTGACTTAACCAACCAAAAGAGGAATGATTTTGATGAAGGTATAAGGAAATGAGAGAGGAGGGGCAGGGGTGCAGACTTAGGTCTCAACACTTGCCAAAAATCAGAAAAAAGTATTAGAGCATCTAGGGTGGTGCTATCACCCTTCATCCATATACATACAAAATCCAAATTAAAAGCTAATCTAGAGAAGAATTTTTTTGACATTTTTTCAAAGATTTCTAAACTAAGCATAAAATCAATATGCAAGTAGAGCAATATAAAATATGAAATGCATCTAAACTACTATGAGAAATCAAGATGCAAATGCAAGAAATCAAAATGACTTACCTACTTACCTGGGGGCCTCGGGGCCCTGAATATTAGGCGATAGATGATGCCAAGTGAAGTCATACAACCAGTGCAACCAATTGTCATCTCATGAAATTATCTCCCCCTATGCTTGATCATGTGAAACAAAAAAGATAAATCTAACAAAAAATGATCATGAGCATAAATGGATATATAATCGATCAAAAAATAAAACTCATGGAGATGGGTGGGAAGGAGAAAATCCTGCTGGAGAGAGAAATCATCAGCCCAATCATCCCTCCTGAAAGTGTAGCCACAAGCCTGATCAATCCACCTCTTAAAAGAGATACCATATGTAGATGATGGCTCCTCTTCATCTTCACTCAGAAAATCATTGCTCCCTGAAGGTTGAGAAACGAAAAGAGATCTCAAGAGAATCCTATGATTTCCAAAACAAGAGGAAACGATGTAAGGCACAAACTTAGATAAAAACTCCTCCATCGAACTTAGGAAACGTCTCTTATTTGTCTGCAAATCCCTGCCCAAAGTCTCAACATGAAAGTGCTTATGTTTGGTAGTGTAGACCTTAGATTACTTTAGGCTGGCCATGACCTGGTGTCTATCAAAATCTGAGCACAATGGCTAAAAGTCCTCGTAGAACAAATCTGCATCCTCAAAATGGTACATATCAAGGGATGACTGAAGATCACTATGGATATGCTGCGACAAGTCATTGTCGAAGGGGATGAACAAATATGTAACCATATCATCACTAGACTGCCAAATATCTGAATCATACATGCATGAAGACTAGTCCTCTGAAGATGACACTTCAACCCACTCTGCCTAAGAGCTACCCTCAATGTCATAAATCATATCTCTATCAACTATGAAGCAACCCACATCCCAACTATGTCTCCCAACCTGTATGAAATCATCAATGTGGTCGTCAACTATATCCGAGGGTTGTTCCACGAATTCATTTGCATCATAGGAGCCAATTACTTCTTTGTTAGACTGGAGAAATTCAATTCCTTCAAAAGGGAAATTCGATAACAATGTCTTGTTCAAGCCTTCTGTAAGAGAAACTTCATTGAGATCCTTTTGACAATTTTTCACATTTCCAAAGTCACGGAACAAAGCATCATCAAAGTTTTCAAAAGGATTATAANNTTCCAAAGTCACGGAACAAAGCATCATCAAAGTTTTCAAAAGGATTATAAATCATCATGTTCTCTTCTTGATGTATAGGAGAAGAAAAGGTTGGGGCAGCGTCAACAAGATATTCAAATTCTTCATCACTAAGGCTAATTGTTTCTTCAACTTCATGTGCAAGAAGAAAACAAGGCATAAGCAAATGTTCTTCTTCAGGTAGTAGCACATATATCAATGTCTCCTTCTTCTCATCAACGTCTTCTTCTTCTTGGAAACTTTCTCCATGGGTATTTTATTTAATCAAATCTTCGTAAACAGGATCAAAAAATTCACCATCTTGATCTTGACCTCTAATGATTTTGTAGACTTCCTTGGGCATGGAGAGAGGTTCTTCGTTATTTGGGAAATTTTTCTGGTGCCCATACTTCTTGGCCACATCATTCTATAATGCTCTTGTTACAAAGTATGCAATGGCCACTTCCCAAGCTGAATTTAGGGTAGGCCTTTCCTCATAATTGTCGAGGATGGAATCATACTCATCTTCTCTTTGTTAAAATAACTTAACCAGAAAGTCTTTGTCAAGACAAAGTTCTATCAATTATTCAAAAAAATCGTCATCTTCTTTTATGCTTTCCTTAAGGATCTCAAGACTTTCCTCAATGCTCTTGTCATCTTCTTGTCTTTCAATTGTTGTTTCAACAAACTCTGGAAGAAGCATTTCTCTCAAGCTTTCAATAGGATCAATGATCTAAAAATGATGAAGACTTGTATTCTTGAAAATATTTACAAGTTTTAATTCAAGTGTTCTTAAGAAAATGAATCAATTTTGCAAAACACAACTTTATAGAAATTACACATTCAAGATGCATATAAACAACAACAAATAACA
>CBVK0100502154.1:0-10933 GCA_900067695.1 Picea abies | reverse complement strand
TCTCCCTCAATTTCATCACTCTTCTCTTCATCTCCGCACCTTCCTCCGCCGCCACTACTCTCTCCACAGCTCTCTTAATCTCACTCATGTCGATTATTGACGTTCCATCCGCAGTAGAGGTATTGTTTTCCTTAAGCAAAGACAACCCAATTTTCCAGACATGGACTATATAACTTTGGTTCAGAAACTGATCTGCAAAGCAAGGCCAGCACAACATGGGCACCCCCATGGTGATGCTCTCCAAGGCTGAATTCCATCCGCAATGTGTCAAGAAACAAGCAATGGAAGGATGAGAAAGAACCCTCAACTGCGGACACCACGACACCAAACACCCTCGCTGACTCAGTTGGATGCGCTCCACGAACCCTGGAGGGAAGGCGGCCTCGCTACCTTCTAGCAGATCAGAGCGCACAACCCAAAGGAATGGTCTCTCCGTGGCCTCCAACCCAAGTGCAAGTTGTTCGAATTGTGTCTCGCTTAACACACTCAAGCTGCCAAATGAGACGTAGATTACAGACTGCCTGGACTGCATATCCAACCAATCCAAACATTCCTCCTCCTCTGCCCAAAATCCCGTTCTGATTTCCAATCCGACTCCTGAGTTCGAATTGAGAAGGGCGGAAGGAATCAAGGGACCTATTGGATAGACTGAACCTCCGTTCTCGACTACACTACTGATGGTGGGGGCTTCAAGATGATGGAAGGAATTACAGATGACCCAATCTATTTCCCGCACTCTCTCCATGTATCGATTTATGAAGTGGAAAAAGAACTCTTGGTCGCAGTCATTGAATCCAGCAGCCCATGGAAGATGTGCAGAGAACAGAGGCGGCATTGAGGGGAGGTATTTCACCATTTTAAAGTCCTTTGGAACGCCTGCAGAGGCCTCAATTAGTAAACAGAATATGTCAATCTTAACAACCAATGCATACGCTATAACTAGAAGATTCGTGAAATCATAATAATTAACTGTAGGCCTACCGTTTGATGGAATAATTTGGGATGATACAAGTGCTGGCATATTATAGCACAGTGCATAGGTAGCAGTAAGAGATGTCCAGAGAGCGGCCTTTGGAATCTGGTGGCGTTGAGCAATCTCTAGTGCCCGTGATGCGAGAACGTCTACTACCAAGCAGACAGTTGAATCCTTATCCTCCTCTTTGATTTGGTGAATGAGGTTGTCCAGAAACGGGACAATCACGTTTTCTGTGACATGACAGAGCTTGGCAATGTCAGTGCGAGTATCAGTGGAAGGAAGGCCATCGGGGACGACGACAGAGCGGATCATCTCGTGGTTACTGGTGTTGTTAGCCTCAGCTATGCGAGAGTGGTTGTAGTCTGTGTTCACAAAACTGATAAGGAATCCCTCGTCCACAAGCTTCAAGGCCACCTGCATCATGGGATTGATGTGGCCTTGCGCCGGAAAAGGAACGAGAACAGCATGGTGTCGCTTGCTGCAACTGTTATCCATTATTTCTCCCTTTCTCTATAACCTGCGATCTCGCCTTTGCTTCTTTGTCTCAAATGTTTATGAAGTTTATAACAGAACACTTTGTTTCCAAATGTTCATTGAGTTTGAAGAAGGGAAGCATAGTGGGCCTAATGGTTAAGAACATGTGTTTCCTCTTAAAAAGTCACAGATTCAAATCCAGAGAGAGGTAGAGTATGTATACCTTTGTAGACTTTACCAGTCAAATCGCTGAGAAAGGATTTTTGTAATCATTAAATTTATGCTCAGAAAAAGAAAAATGAAAGCTACATCTAACTGATCCAGCCAGAGGAAAGATAAGGCCCCGATCAAAGGAAGGATGAGTATTCTCCAAGAAACTGAGTCATTGCTTCGCTGATAAAAATATTGAAAACATGGCCAAGTATAATCTGGTTGAGTAGAGTATTGTTTTGGTCGATGACGTTTTCTCTGTAGATAAGGAAATAACATCAAAATACCCCACTAAGAAAAGGCTAGAAGCAAACGTCGAGCAAATGAAGATAAACATCACTGAGCAAAGATTAAAACGTTGACGTCAAAAGGAAAGTACATGTTAAGCATGGAATATTTCCTCATTCCAAGAATTCTTTTGGGAGATAGCGATGGTTTTGGTCCATTACCAAACGACGACGAGCACCGATGTAGGATTCGAATAGTGGGATCCATTTCCAGAGCACTTATGCAGGATCCGATTAGCAGGGTCCATTTCCAGAGCATTGGCCTAAGACTAGATTGGATGGGTTCATTTCTAGAGCTCTATAACTAAAAAAAATCTCTTTATTTTATCGACGTAGGGAAGAGGAATATAGTAACAATGTTGAAAATTGCACTTTGTTCACTCAAAATTGAATTGATAGAGTATATGGCTCATTACGATGCTGGTAAATATTGTAATAAATTTCTTATTTTATTTGGTTTTTCAAGCAATAGTTATTTTTTCTATTTTATGAAATTTTGTTTTTACTTTTTTATAGTTTCAATTTTTATTTCCATCTTTTGTCTTTAAATAACACTTGAATGTATTTTGATGTCTATTTAGTTGCATAAGGTTTTAACATACAAGTGCTCAAAATTTTATTTTGATGGCCTTAAAACTCAAGTTTGAATTGAGAGTACATGGTTGGAAATTTTATTAACATTTTCTGTTTTATTAACTGGTAAAAATTGTAAGAAATAATTTTTTCTATTTTGTGGAACTTGTTTTTACTCTTTCATGGTTTTCATCCTCTTTTGCAAGGTTTTAACATACAAGGGCTGAAAATTGCACTTTGTTCGCCTAATTGTAAGAAATTCCTCATTTTGTTTGGTTTTTCAAACAATGTTGTTTTTTTAAATATATTTTGTGGAATTTTGGTTTTATTCTTTCATGGCTTCCATCCTCATTTCCATCTTTCCTCTTCAAACACTTCCATGTATTTTGATACCCATTTAGTTGCACATGGTTTTAACATTGTTTTTAAACATTTTGGTTAACTCTTTCTTTTATTAAACCTACAAATAAAATAAAAAAATAAATAAAATATGAAAGAAAAAATGAAAAATAAAAGACAAACAACTAAATACATAAATAAAAATAAAAAGATCTCACACTAGAAGCACTATTTCTACTTTTATTAAAAATATATATTTTTAATATATATATATTCATTTCCATCTAACATTTTGTTTTCAGATATACAATCCCAATATTACAACCATGCATAGATTCTCTCTTAAGATAATATTAAGAGTATTGTTTCTCATAATCTGGTATTGTGAAAAGATTTTGTTCCTTTCATAATTTAAACTAGTTTTCAGATATGCAATCCCAATATTACAACAATGCATAGATTCTCTCTCTTAAGATAATATTGAGAGTGTTGTTTTTCATAATTTGGTATTGTGAAAAGCTTTTGTTCCTTTCATTATTTAAACTACACTATATAGTGTACTAGATTATGTCACTTCTTAAGAAAATTTATTAATAAATTTATTGATATTATTTATTTAATTGGTTTACTAGTTTACACTATATAGTGTACTAGATTATGTCACGTCTTAAGAAAATTTATTAATAAATTTATTGATATTATTTATTTAATTGGTTTACTAGTTTATATGGTTATGTATGTGTTTTCATTTTTATTTGATTGAATTATTCTAATGTTGACTTATAATATGCTTTATAAGTGTAACTTGATTTATTTTGATCATACATCACTTTATAATGTGGCTCTATTCACTGAAGCCCAACTCCATTTACCTATTAAATAGTAATGTTTCATAGTGATTGAACAATTTAAAAACTTCAATAAATATTTCTTATTATTGTTCTTTATGAACTCTATTGAAATATGTAGAGTATGTGAATTTGATCATAAATATCATTATTTTTTGGGATATTGTTTTGGATTACAAAATTACTAATCCTAAAACAAGAGGAGGATCATTGGTGATAGTAGCCTTCTTCCTATTTATACATTAGAGGAAGATTTCTTAAAAAATTGTCTTATTTTTTCTAGTGTTTAATGGTGTCAATTTGGGTAATAACAATTTGTAGAGTTATTGTTGGGGATAAACTTCAATCCTTGGAATATATAGAATATACTACAAGTATTTGTGGCGAGTGACAGTTCTATGATAACTGCATAAATCACTTGGACACTCTAGTGAGAGATGAAGTCTAGTTCCCTATGAATTGAAATTCCTTCTACTTATGTGCTCATGATGAGATCGTGTTTAGGAAAAAAATTTCCATTGAGGTGTCCACTATGAGGGATCAAATTATTAGAATAATGGAGCATGACATTGATTCTCTTTCTAAGGTGCTTGAGAGAATTTCTTAGACTTCCCATAAACAAACATATCATTTTAAAGTCCTCAATCAAGAATTATTAGAGATCCGATAAGGTGAGTATCTAGTTGAAGTTAAGGCCTTTCCAAAGAGGATAACATCAATGTGTTTCCTTTGTTCCTAGATTCTCTAAACATGCTAGACTGATCATTGAATTAAATTATTCCATTTACAATGAAAGCTAAAATGTGTTTCCTTTCTTCCTAGTTTCTCTACACATGCTAGACTACTTGTTGAATTAAATTATTCCATTGACAATAAAAGACAAAATGGATCATTTTCCCCTTTTGATTAACCCATATGAAGATTAAATTATGAAGGCATCCTTTACATAGTGAGAATATCTCCTCTTTGGATTTTTCTAGATAATGTAAACCAAAGGGGGTTAATTTGTTATACTTCACTTGTCCTATTGATATTAAAATATGAAAACTAATTATTGTACCTCTATTGGTGTTCATTAATTGATTTTATGATATAATAGACACGATTTCCAAAATATCATCATATTGATAACATTTGCGTTAGGAACCTCTCTCACTTGGTACATGAAATAATAGTTTGTTTTGTGGGAATGGAAGAAATAAAATAATACACATAATGAATTTGACAAACTTGAATAAAGTATTTACATTAATTCTTAAGAATCATAGATTTAGAGGAGAAAATAAACTATGCATATTGAACAAATCTAATAAACTCAAGAATATCAATAAAAAATGAGCCTGAACATATCATGAACCTAATGAAGATCCTCAAAATTTTATTGAATTTGAATCCACCTATAGAATTATGATTACAATAAGTCCCTTAAGGCTCAATTTAACCAAAGAAACAATCCATATGATCTATATGTTGAGATATACAAAGAAGAAGGGGAGGTGGAACAAAATTAAGAAAAATACAATGATTAAGAGAGACAACCTCATAATGAGAGTGGATACTCAAGTCTGGTGTTGATTTCCCTTCATTGGGATCCTGATTGTGGGTTTTGTTAGATTCATTTCTTGTTCACCTTGTTGTCCTTTTACAGAAAAATATGCAAGTTGAAGTCTTTTACAATCATATGTAAAATCTTCTCATTCAATTTCTGTTTTGATAATTATTTCAACTAGAAACCATTGGATAATAGATTGTTATTTTTTTTTTGTTTTTTTGTAAGTAAGATATATCTATTCTATTGTATTGGAGAAGTAAAATACATAATTACAACTGATCCAAAGAGACTATAGTACTAGTCTTCCAAAAGGAAACTAGACTAGTATGTAGGTACTATGTTAGAGTTTCATAGGCACCCTCTTGAGTACAAAAAACACTAAAAGTTGGAGAAATAATTGGATTTTCCCATAGGTAAACTAGGTCATACCAACAAACATAAGTGTAGTATGAGAGTATGTAACCAAAAATTAAGATTTAATGGTCCTCCATATAGGAAACCAAACCCAAAATAACAATGGAGAAGATGATTGAGTTTGGATAAAAAGTAAAACTATAGCGTTGAAGAGTAGAACCAAAACCCATGATAGTCCTAAAACCTGAAATTGAGGTCTAATGTATCCATTGGTAGAACCCTTGGAGGAGTGAATATAGATAGGATAGTCCTTAAAGGACCGAGGAATCTTAGAGGGAATAATTCATCCATGCTTTTTCATGAACCAAGATAAAATATAGATAAGAAGGAAGAATTTATTCTCTAGAGTCTCCATGCACTGACGAAATTCCTACCTATAATCTGCATCCTTTGATGATAAAGAATGAGCCACAAATAATTTGTTTTTCCAATTGATTTGAGTGTCTCAAGTTTGATCAATGCCTAAGTCAAGGAAAAATTCTTCTATAAGTAGATCCACATCCTTATCCTCCTCAATTTCTCTAATAGATTATTGAATCTGAGGTGGGTGGACTGCTAAAAGGTTGAGGTTGCTGCAACAAATACAATTATTGAGACTAAAGAAACTAGAACCAAATAAATAGAGTTAGTTTTTTTGAGCCAAAGGCATAACAAAGAGATGTAAAACCAATGCATACTTGCCAATTGTAGGAGAAAATTTAAATGAGATACAACATAGGGCATGGAGATCCAAATCCATAGGATAGACCATACTCTTATTGAATTTATTTCCTCTGAATTACTCATTATTTCCATTGATACAATCCTCATCATTTGTACAACACTCTAATGAAAAAATCCAACTTATCATCGCAGGCGGATCCTGATCATTAACATTCCCCCTTGGGTATGCATGACTTGAGGTTCCCTCTTCACAACATATGAATGAAAAATAGAATGACCGTTGTTCGTTCATATAGGTTGTCCATCCAATCCTTTAGAAACTTGATATAGGGATCATAAATTAGTAAGGGATAGGTATTTCCAATCACTTCTAAGTGGTTTGTTCTGTTAGACTTTCCCAACTAGTATTGAGGATGTTAATTTATCTATTGAAATTGTAATTTACAAGACAATCAACCACCTTATTAGCCTCTTGTTGGAAGATGAAACATTGATGGTTCATCACACTTCTCCTAGATTTAGTTAGTCAAGAAATTGACCTACATCTGGATATAGTCGATCGAGTGATCGACCAAATATCTACATCAGTTGGTTTAGTAGTCGACATGCCTATCCGTCAAACAATTGAAGATGTTCGAGTGGTGGATCGATTATCCCATCAATCGACTATGATTTTTATGCATGGATGGTCAACATGAGCACCCTTGCCGATCCGACTCGACAATGTGGATTTAGAAGAGTCAACTCAAAAGAATGATGGTTATATGTGGACATGATCTTTCCAATTCTATGGAAGTTGATTAGATGTTGAAGCTATAAATAGAAAACTCCTTGGTTCATTATCATAAATTGATCAAATTTATATCATATGGAGATATCAAGGTCCAATATGCATTGTGATGTTAAGATCATAATGCACACTACTTAAGTGTTGTAAAGGTTTCTTTAGACACCACCTTTGTCTTCAAAAAAAATTCCCTCTTCGATTATATATATAATTGTTTGTATGTTACAAGTTCCACCCCTTTCCCCAACATGGTATTAGAGTTTATGGTTTAAAACCTCTACCTATTATATGAAAACCTTTCTGATTCAGATTTGATGTGTGATTGATTTTAGATCGGGGGTTTTCTAATTGGAACCTTTGAAACAAGACTTTCTATATAGATATCGAAGATGGATTTGAAGATTGATCATGTTGTTATGAATGGATCAAATTATGTAGTATGGGAACCAAACATGGAATCTTTATTGAAGAGCAAAGGAATGTGGCAGTATACTAATATTGAAATTATAGATTCAATAGACAATCAAGCAAAGTTAGTCATTGAAGGAAAGAATGATGATGTTATGGTGGTCATCATGACCTATATCTCATGGAATATTCTATTTCACCTTATTGGAATCAACTGAACTCATCAATTCTAGAAGAAGTTGAAGTTGTTGTTCAACTGATTCGACGTGAGCCACATCATGCAGTTGGAGAAAGAGTTGATATCTCTCGATCCTCATTCTTTTGACATAATAGAGGACTATTTTGTGTGTGTCAAATAAATCTAGTTGGAATTGGGTGAATTTGGAAAGAACTATTATAAAAAGGATCGATAACTCATTGATTTGGTTGTAATGATCTTGGGATCACCATTCGACGTGTTTTTTTTTCGAATTTCCACACCATCTAGCAAGCACACGAGGAATATGGTAAGGATTACACCTTTAAAGTTTTTATGGCCTTTTGATTAATGATCAACAAAAATGTCTTGAAGAAGGAAATATTGGTGGTAAACATCAATCCTGCTTGTTGAAGCAAAATAACAAGTCAAATCACAAGGATAGTGTATGGTTTGATACTTCTACACAGAGAAATGGATACCATGACTAGAAACCTAAGGGGAAGACATATGCACCTTAGCACAGTCAAAAGAAGAGGACATGCCAATGTTGTGGTGTTGGCATGTAGTGGGTAGACATGGGGTTCAACATTAATTCACGAACAAAAACCTTAGATATTGTCCCTTTCGGCATCACCTGCAAGTAGGTGAAGTCTCACCTAAGGTATCTATGAGGATTGCAAGAACTAGGTTTACACAGTCATGAAGGGATGGGAGGATTTCATCATAACCATTACACTTAATATTTGTTCATTATATGTTATATCATGTGCATAGAATCATCAAAACATATAACATATTAATATTAACCATACATTATGTGCCTATAATAAGTAGAATAGTAAACACATCACAACATGTCATAACAAATCATAACATAGATACACCAAGATTTAAGGTGGTTCACCCAAGATGTTCTATGGCCATAATGATCAACTTCTTATATTATTCATAATCATCTCTTACAAAAATGCACACTGCTCTCATGCAATATTCCCTTGTCATTCTCATATCATTCTATTTGTCTCTCTTCACTCTTACATTCATTCATAGAGTGCACACTTATCTCTCCTTACTCCTATTCACTCTCGACTACTTTCTAAGTTACTCAACTATCCCAACCCTTACATATTTATATAATTAAAATAGGGCTTATCCCTTTTAAATGGACCAAAATATCTAATGGCTTACAACTTTCTTCCTTCCTTTGTGTGCACTGATCCCTGAAATTACGCTAACTGCCTTTCCTTCTTTTCGCATGTGTTGTGCAGTTCCCAAAACTGGTGACAAAAAGTCCTATCCCAACATGTGGAAATATTCTACATCTATAGAAGGTATTTGATAAGAAGAGAGATGATTTATAAGAGAAGTTTAAATGCCTTGAAGGAAATGTGTCCTCTGAACACTGGATCAATGATAATTTCACCTTCCAAGTCGAAAATTCTCACACCTTGCTATCTCATTTTTCACAGAACAAATGGGTAGTTGACTTTGGGTGCACTCATAACATGGCTAAGGATGTATCCTTGTTCACATGGTTGGATGAAGCTAAGTAGAGGAAAACATATGTTGCTGATGATTTTTCTATGGATGTTGTTGGTTAGGGTGATGTTACCTTTAGACATGGGAAAATTATCGATGTCTATCATGTTCCAAACCTTAGTGCCAATCTTTTGTCAGTTGCTAAGTTAACAAAGACATGTAATATTGTGGAATTCTATCTATATTGGTTCTATGTTCATGATTTGAATAAAGGTAAGTCGACTATCACCGAAGGGATTCTCAACCCGACAAGCATTTTATACAAATTATGTGACACGAATTGACCTGTCACTTAACCAAATTCTGTTGTTGCTCACAGTGATGAGTGAATTCAAATTTGGCATGAAGGAATTAGGCACTTGAATTTTCAAACTCTGCAGTCGATGGAAACCTAGAACATGGTTGCTTGATTACTTTAAGTGTTTCCCCCTAAAGGAGTATGTAAAGGTTGTGTTCTTGGAGAGAATCATCTTGCACTGTTTGACTATGGGAAAATGTGGTGAGCACAAAGCCTACTAGATCCAGTTTAGAGTGATGTATGTTCCATCAATATACCTTCACTACTAGGTGCAAGGTGTATTTTGAATTTTATGATTTCTCTCATTTTACATGGGTATATTTTCTAAAGAACAATAACCTTGTCTTTGAAAATGATCCTAAAATCCATATATGTCAATTAGTTCTTAAGAATACACTAAACATCCCACCAGATTTGGGAAATTAAGATCATCATGACTATTTACAAAATAACATGTGAAAATGCTTATTTATCCATAAAATTCATCAACTGATAATAACTTGCAGAAATAATGAGTGNNTTTATCCATAAAATTCATCAACTGATAATAACTTGCAGAAATAATGAGTGACAAAATAGAGAGAAATAGAGATAACAAACAAAAAGGCTCAATACATAGTTTGATAACAAAGTTCACTCATCTTGGGCTACATCTATGGGACCACTTCGAAATAGTGAGACCACTCTATTAATTCTCAAATGACTGAAACAATTATAGATTATAATGGAAAATTTGAAGACACCCTTCAATTCTGCTACTCCAACCCAAAAATAAGGTTACCACTGAATTCCTCATGAAATTATGAAAATAATGAGTATAAAATTGATTATGTTTTGAATAGGTGCTTAAAAACCCCCTTTTTCATGCATAATGAGACTATGGGTCTCATACATGAAAAAATGGACTAATACTTTCATCATAGAACTTTAGCACATAGCTAACATCACTTTCATATTCCTCT
Organism: Picea abies; assembly: GCA_900067695.1. Taxonomy (NCBI): domain Eukaryota; kingdom Viridiplantae; phylum Streptophyta; class Pinopsida; order Pinales; family Pinaceae; genus Picea; species Picea abies. Next base: position 404 of record CBVK0100502154.1, on the reverse strand, counting down.
CAGAATTCTAAGAAAAGTTAATGAGTATAAACACTCTATGCTTCTCTCAAAGAACTCTATGGAATGCAAAATGAGACCAAAATGAACTTAGCATGAATTCTTGGCATGAAGTTCGATAAGGACCTACTCTTGGAACATATTTCTTTGTAAAAATGATTTCAGTCATAATTCTTGGCATATCTGTAATGTGTGGTGTAATCGAAATGGGCACTTGTTTATATAGGGGGCAAAACCAAACCCACCACCCAAACTGCGTGGAAAAAGTTAAAACCATTAACTCCCATTTCCATTAACAAGTGGTTCCCTTGGCGCACCAGTTGGAGTGTTGGTACATGTGGGAGTAGGTCACAGGTTCAAACCTGCCATGATCCGAAGGAAACCACAAGCATAGTTTCTCTTCTCTG
>CBVK0100502151.1:0-10937 GCA_900067695.1 Picea abies | reverse complement strand
CATAAAAGGTTTAAAGTCTATCAAATGGATGTCAAGTCATCTTTTCTAAATGGAGATTTAAGTGAAGAAGTCGATATGGAACAACCAGAGGGTTTCAAACTGTCTGATAACCTTGAATTAGTATGCAAGATGAAGAAATCTTTATATGGGTTAAAACAAGCCCCTCGAGCCTAGTATCACAGACTAGATACGTATCTTAAAGACAAAGGGTTCAAGAGAGGAACAACTGACAATAATTTGTATATTAAAACAAAGGATAATAATTTTCTCATTGTATTGGTCTATGTGGATGACATCATCTTCAGATGTAATAAGGATCCATTAGTACAATGGTTTGCTTCTGCCATGGAATCTGAGTTTGAAATGTCCATGATAGGAGAACTGTCATTTTTTCTTGGCCTGCAAATTACTCAGAGGTCTGAAGGGATGTTCATTTCTCAAAAAAAATATCTAAGAGAAATGTTGCAAAGGTTTCAAATGGAAGATTGTAAACCTATGGGCACACCTATGGTTACTGGTTGCAAATTAAGCAAGGATGATGAATCACTTGATGTTGAACAACATTCATATAGGTCAATGATAGACAGCCTGTTGTACATCACAACATCTCTCCCAGACATAATGCATGTTGTAGGAATGGTTGGAAGATATCAGTCTGCACCTAAACAGAGTCATTTACTAGTTATCAATAGGATATTCAGATATTTGAAAGAAACAATGACTTATGGTCTGTGGTATCCCAGAAATTAGAATTTTCAGTTAANNAAATTAGAATTTTCAGTTAACTACTTATTTAGATGCAGATTGGGCAAACTGTGTTGATGAGAGAAAAAGCATCAGTGGAGGAGCATTCTTCCTGGGTGACTCATTAGTAGCATGGATTAGTAGAAAGCAAGGTTTCATTTTTTTATCAACCACAGAGGCAGAGTACATTCTTGTTTCTACCTGTTGCACTCAGGTATTATGGATGATTCAGACACTTGGAGGCTTGGAGGTAAAATATGCTGCATCGATCCCAATTCATTGTGATAACACTAGTGCCATCAATGTGTCTAAGAATCCTGTATTCCACTCCAAGACCAAGAATATTCCCATAAAATACCATTTTCTGAGAGAGAATATCACCAATCAGGTTGTTTAGGTTCAGTACATTCCAACCACAGAACAAATAGCAGACATCTTTACTAAACCCCTAGCTAAGATCCCTTTTGAATATTTCCGAAAAAAGCTGGGTGTCATCCCGTTTCACACCTAAGAGAGTCCATCCTGTTAGGGGAAGTCTTGTATTGATTGCATATCTGATACCTCCTAAAAATACTGCAATGGCTCAAGGGGAGCGTGTTTTCTTTGACATTGATGTCAAAGGGGGAGAAAAGAATAGGTTTGGGTGCCTTTGTTGCCATCAATGCCAAATGGGGAGATTGTTGGCATGTTTTACAGGAAATGTATGCTTGTCATTGATGGAAAGTACAACAACAATGATGGATTGAGTATAGGAAGAATGTGCTAGGCGGGCACCAGAAGTATTTTTGGAAGATGCAGCAGAGAAAGCTCGATAAGTTCATTGAGTGATAGTGTAGAGGATTGTTGACATGTTTAACAACAGATTATTCTTGTCATTGATGGCAACATCAGAGTATGCATCGATGGAAAAATAGGGACAAAGTAAGCTCAGGAGGAATTAGCGCAGAGTCGAACGCAGTGCGAAGTTGTGCTTGTTAATTTGATGGAAAAAAAGCAGGCAAGGAAGGAAAGCAGCGCAATGATGATCGAATGGAAAGATCGAAGTGTTGGTAAAACTCCATTTCGGAGTTTCGACTACTGGGATTTTGGATACCTGGAGTTGGAGATGTCAAGAACTCTAACTATAGGAGTGCTGAAGTCGCAAAATGAAAAATCGCAATATAACATGAACTGTTGGATCAAGGACAAATTTGGACTGTCGATCCAAGAAGAAGACGTGGTGAAAGATCATGCTTTCACTGACTGAAGATTCAAAGGAATGAAATGCACCAACCTTTCAACTCCCGAACTCGCGAAATGCAAAACCATGAAATCTTGAAACATGCATCCCAACAAAGACTCCATTTCAGAGTTTCGATTACCTGGAGATGGAGAAGTCAAGAGTTGAGACTCTCTGACACAGGAGTCCTGAAGTTGGGAAATGTGAAACCCCAAAAATCAAGAAATAGGCACATCGCTCGAAGTTTCAGCTACCGGAGTTTTGGATACGGGGAGATAGAGATGTCACAAACTCTTTTCATCAGGAGTCCCGAAGTGCCAAAATGCGAAATCTTGAAAACCTAGAAAAAGCGCATCACTCTAAGTGTTGGATACCAGGATTTTGGTTACCGAGAGATGGAGATGACAAGGACCCTTCATCAATAGGAGTCTTGAAATCATGAAATGTGAAATGGTGAAATGATCTAAGCTGTTGGATCGAGGAAATAGTGGACCATTGATCCGACTCCGTATTGGAGTATTGGATACTGAGATTTCGGATACCGGGAGGTTGAGAAGTCAAGAATTAGGACACTACATAACAGGAGTCTCGAAATCGCGAAACCTGAAGTCATGAAATGATAAAGACTCCATATCGGAGTTTTGGATAACAGGAGTAGGATGGGTCAAGAGTGAAGAATCTTCATCTTAGGAGTCCCAAAATCACGAAACCTCATGTTGCGAAGTCTTCCTTGGTAAGAAATTCCATAATTTGTAGTGCCACGCAAATAACTGAAAACCCTTTTTACAATTGTCCAATGTTCCTTCCCTACTTTTGACATATACCTACTCAAAACTACCACTGCATGTGAAATGTTTGATCTAGTACAGACAGTTCCATACATCAAGCTACTAAAAACACTAGCATAGGGAACATAGGACATGTTCTCTTCCTCTTCTTGTTTCTTGGGACATTGAATTGAAAATAAATTTACACCTACATGAATAGGGACCTTCACCGGTTTAGATTTTTTCATATTAAACCTATGCAATATTGTCTCAACATGTTTCCTCTAATTAAACCAAAGTTTCATGTTTTAATGATCTGTCTTAATTTTCATGCCCAAAATAAAATTTGCAGGACCAAGATATTTCATATCTAATTCATAATACAATTGATTTTTAACATCCTTAATGATTTGCTTGTTATTTCCAATCAACAACATATCATCAATATACAAAACCACATAAATAAAATGATTACCAGCTAGCTTGAAATAAACATAGTGATCAAATTTTCCTCTTGAGAAACCAAGTCTCATTATATAAGTATCAAACTTTTGATACCACATCCTTGGAGATTGTTTCAACCCATACAAGGACTTTCTTAGCTTGCATACCAGCTATTTATTTCCCTTCACTACAAAACCTTCTGGTTGTTTCAAGTAGATTTCTTCTTCAAGATCCCCATGTAGAAATGTTGTCTTCACTTCCATCTTCTCTACTTCCCTTTGTACTTCCCTACTCCTTTTTGAAGTTTTCTAATAAAATTATCTCCTTCCACATCATATTCTTCATGATGGATGGATTGAGGTTTTTTCTTCTGAATTTTTTTTTTCTTGAGCACCTTGAAGGTTGTCTCTCCTTGTGGGAGGTTCTCTTTACACAATCTCAACTCACAGGCAGTGAGGATTCCATACAATTCATCCATGGTGAGTGTAGTGTCCCCAAGGCCAAGCCCCGTTACAGATCATGATATATGCAATGAATTTTAAATGTGTTATAGGCTGGTGAGCCAAGTTTTGTATAAGCCAGTAGGCTCATGTGTTTGATTAGGCCAGAGAGCCTAAGGGTTGAAGGCCAAGGGCCTAGATTTTTGTATCTATATGTATGCAGCACATTAATAAAATATAAACACTGCCAGGTGCAGATCGACCACGATGAATGAGTGATGGGGGACTGAGCATCCATAGAGTGGGCAAGGGATTAGGGGCTGGAAGGTGGGAAAAGGGGCTAAGTGTTGAGCCTAGGGGCTAAGCCTAGGGGGCTTAGGCCTAGGGGCTTAAGGGCTAAGTGTTGAGCCTAGGGGCTAAGCCTAGGGGGCTTAGGCTTGAGCCTAGGGGGCTAAGTGTTTGAACTTGTGTTGACCCTGCATGGATTGTTTGTCACACATTCCTGAGAACCTGAGCGTGAGTCTATCCCGTGTTGTCGGATTGAGAGATAGGAAGTGACCTGCCATTTTTGAACCAGTTAGAAAGCCTGTGTTTGTTTTCTCGATTGGCTGTTGTGGTCACGCAGTGATGGTTTGCACGCAACATACTGGCCAGAGTAAGCCTGTGTTGAGCTTGTGTATGACCTCTCTCCAGGTGAGGGAGGTGGTTGATGTTGGAAGAGGCAGGTTGTTAGGCCTGAGAGCAACTCTTTCCAGGTGGAAGAGTTTGCTGGGAAGTGTTTCTTTCAGAGAGTGTCCAGCACCAGCTACGAGCTCTGAGACTTCCTAATCCGGCCGATTGCTGAGACCCAGAGGGGGAGGTTAGCACTGATGGACTGTGCGTGTGAACGCGTATACTCCTGGGCGGAACAGGCATGTGGGGAATGAGGGTCTGGTAGTAGTGGGCGTAAGATGGCATCTCTAGGAAGAATCCTTCCAGATATTTTTGTGTTGTCTTCCCTGTAACCTTAGCCTAGCCTAGGATTCCTTGCCTTGGGGTGGAGCTCGGTCCCAGCTCGGGGGTGACCCATTGTTGAGATGATGAACAGTGTGGTCTAAGGCTGGGAGGTTCGTGGAAGGCCTGCATTTGGTTGGTGTATTTCGCCACTATTTCAAGATAAGTATTTAATTATGTTCTTATCACATTTCCACATGACTATGCTGTATATATATTATCATGTTTTCCGTTGTGTAAATGAATTATTGTTAAAATCTCTGGAATGTTTACTTATAGCAGTAATTCATATGTTTTACTCTGATTTAAATGTGTTTAATTGTGTTAAATGCATGTGCTTACAATGTCTGTACAAATTATGTAAAATTCCATGTATAGAATGGTAACTGAGAGGTTTGAAAACCATGGTAGTGAAAAAAAAGTACACTACAAATTGGTATCAGAGCCAAGGTTTCGACACTGATCCTTGAGGGGCCAGTGGAGCGGTCTTTGGACCGATTATGCGAGGGGAAATTGGGTCTGGAATGACTAATTTCATACCCTAGGTTGCTACGAAGTGTCAAGAAGATACTTGACGAGTTTCTTTTAAAACTCGAGAGGATCGTAAGTCGTAGGATCACTTTGGAATTACCCGTCAACCATCTGAGATGATAGAAGTTGCACAGGGTTTAAGTCCTCATGGGTAGAGGAGAAGCTCTGGAGAGTCATCAGGATATTAGAGTCATCAGAGTTTTGTTAAGCCAGAGAATCGAGACCTTGTGGTTCTCGAAATCCCGAGAAAGGATCCTAGCCATTGATCTCGGCAGGACACACATCAATATTCTGAGGAGTCATCAGGATATTGGAGGCATTGAGATTTTATAGGTTGAGAGAACTGAGACCTTTTAAGTCTCGAAACTCTGACTAAGTATCTCAGCCATTGGTATCAACAGGACACGCGTCAGACATCAGGACAAGAGTCGGGATTTAACCCATTGGGGATTCCAGGAGGGAGGAAATCATGGTCACAGGAATCCCGATCTCGCGATGTCGGATATAGAAATGGGAAAGTGGTGACATGGAGAAATGAGTTCTCACGTGCATCGAGGAAAAGTCCCGATAGAAGAGTCATCCATCGAAAATCAGGATTCGAGTCATCGGGAATTGTGGGGACAAGAGGTTCATACATTATGAAACCTCGAACCCCGAAAACCCGATAAGGGTATAAGGCTGCGATCTTGTAAGACTGCGGTCACATGGACCTTGGATTAACTGTGAAGGGATAAAGTAAAAGTGCGCATCAGAAAATCGGAGATCGGGAGTTCATGAGAGTAGGAACTCACATCGTTGGGAATCCCGAAAACTCGATACCCGAAGCTTCAGTTGGAAAGATGACCCCATAGACACCTGAAAGAGCATCACGTGCTAGAAAGTGTGAAGAAAAGGCAAGAGAGGTGGGACCCCAGTGACGTCACCAAAGGTGACGTGGACCTTTCGGAACGCACTATGTCCCATCACAGTTAAGGGTGACAGCGGTGCTGTGGGGATCAGAGTTAATTAAACCCGAAATTTTGGATTTCGGGGAATTGTAGTAAGAGGGAGTAGGAAGTTCACTATGTAATAGTTGTAAGCATTGTTATCTCGATCATGTAACAGTACTCAAACCTAAGGGTAAAGATACGAAGCCTTTCATAGTCGTCGATACGTAGATTGTTCTAGTAAACGGTGTTCATGTCCCTTACGCTGCTGGTTTCTTATTTGTTTACCCGGGTGAAGATATTAATACCCATAATATATACACAGAGTTCAGTGAAGATGCATTATTAGTCCTACCTGAATTTGAAGACAGGAGTAATAAATTATTGTTTGGCTTTCTAGAGAGTTTAGCATGGGCTGCTGGTGAAGCTATTATTAAAACAGTTTACTTCCATAACTTCTCCCGCTTCGATGGTATCATATTAATGAAACATTATGCTAAACATGGGGATAAGTACTCCATCAAACCTCTTACGAGGAACAATAGGCTTTACGAGTTAGTAGTGTCTCAGGGAAATAAAGTTGTGTTACGTCTACGGGATTCATTAAATCTGCTCCCAAGTAGTCTGTATACATTGGCTAAGAATTTATGTCCATCTTAGGCAATAAAGGCTTCATCAAAAATGACGAAGTGAAAGTGTTGAATCTAGTGACTAAAAGATCTGAACTGTTGGAGTATATGGAACAAGATATTCATCTGTTAGGTGGTGTGATGCAGAAGGCACAAGATATTTATTTTAAGAAATTCCAAGTTGATATTCCAAGTTGATATATCCGAGGTTCCAAAACCTGAAGTACTAAGAAACTGAAGTTTCGAAAACAAGAATTTTGCAGAGCCTATTGAGAGCTCAGAAAACTTATTTTAAAATCAAAATGTCTTTTATTTTACTCGAACTGGCTTATAATATTGTGGTTGTTCGTGAAGGATTAATGGCCTGACAATTTTGAATTGAATTGCACAGTGCGTGTGTAGAGTTCAATGAAGGCCAGAACCCTAGTTAATCAACGTCGAGTATGGAGTGGGGAAAAGTGCAGTTTACCCCTAAAATAGAAGATAAACGAGAAGGAAAGGATGTTAACCTGGGAGTTGAAGGGTCGAACTCTAATGGACATGGAAAAGAGTTGGATAAGGAAGGACATATGATGAAAATCATTGAAGGGATGCAAAGAGAGGCCAAGGAGCACTGAGCTGATAGCCGACAGCTCATGAAAGTCAGGGACCGGCAGGGAGCATTAAACTTAAAATTTTTGAAGAGTTTGGAAAGAATAGAGAAGAAACTTGAGAAGGGAAGAGACTCAGGTACGATAGAGAGTCGCAGAACCCATGGGAGAAGAAGTAGGTCGAGGAGTGGTAGCCGACATCTTAGTCGCTCCCAAAGACATTATGATAGTAAGACACATAGTATTTCAAGCCCATCACCTACCAGAAAACATCAAAAATCTGGAAGGGAGGAATTGAAAGGGGAGATGAATAAAATTAAACCTCCAACATTTGATGGAGAGCATAAGAAGGAGGAAGATGCTAGAATTTGGTTGTTGGGAATGAAGAAATACTTCCAGCTGTAGAATTATTCTGCCCATGCAGAAGGAAGAATTGCAATGTACCAGCTGAAAGGAAAAGCGTCCATGTGGTGGGATCAGTTTGTGCAGGTACAACACATCCAAGAGGACGTCACTTGGAAGGAATTTAAGAGGTATTTCGAGAAGAAATACCTGACTAAAAGATATTATGACAGAAAGATGAAGTATTTCTTCGAACTCAAGTTGGGTTCTTCGAACTCAAGTTGGGCAGTATGACCATTGATGAGTATGAACGAAGTTTTATGGAACTACTGAAGTATGTTCCATTCATCAAAGACGAGGCTGTTAAAATTCAGAGGTATCTGAGTGGACTGCCACCTTCCATTGGTGACAAGATTCAATATGATGATCCTAAGACTATGGAAGAAACAATAAGAAGGGAGAAATGCTTATACAAACAACAAAGAGAAAAGCCTACCTTTCGGAAGGCTTGGGATGACCAGAAGAGGTTTAAGAAAGAACAGAGGCAGAAGGGAGACAACCCATCCCTTTTCAAAAACAATATTTAGGGACAACCATCATTTAGAGAGACGACAAGGACTGAAGAGGGTGCACAAAGACAGAGACAGACACCCATTGTTGTGTTGGGGTTGTCAAGAAAACCACAAGTACATAGATTTTCCCCATAAAAATGGCAAGGCAAGAACTGTACATACTGTTTAGCAAGATGAAATAGTGGAGGATATGGGCAACAGAATGCCAAGGATCTACGCAGCCCTGGACAACAAGCAAGTGGAATTTCAATCACACATGATTGAAGTGGAAGGTATGATCAACACCTGAACACTTGTTATTTTAATTGATTAAGGGGCTAGCCATAGTTATGTAGATCCTAAAGTGGTGGAAAGTTTGCATCTAATGAAGAGAAAGCATTGGAATACTTGGTTAGTGAAGCTAGCCACAGGGACCAAGAGCGAGGTCACTGAATTAGTTAAGTCCTGTTCAGTGGACATAAAAGGAATGAGCACTAAGGCTGAATTGAACATTCTGCCTTTAGGCTCATATGATTTCTTAATTGGGATGGACTGGTTAGACCAGCACCATTCCCTTATGGATTGTCGAAACAAGAGGTTGACATGTATGAACGAAGAGGGAAATTAGGTAACAGTCCAAGGAATTCCCAGAGCCATGGCTATGAGGGAAATCTCAGCTATGCAGCTAAAGAAATGTTACCGGAAAGGCTATCAATTATTTGCAGCCCGGGTGGAAGAAGCATTCCAAGATGTGGTCTCGAATATGGAAGACCACAAGGTGCTAAAAAAGTTTGAGGATGTGTTTCAGAAGGTGCCTGGACTACCTCCGAAGAGGGAGATTGACTTTTCTATAAATCTAATGCCTGGAGCAGCTCCAGTTTTGAAAGCTCCTTATAGAATGAGCACACCATAGCTGAAAGAGTTGCAACTATAGCTCGAAGAGCTACTAAAGAAAGGGTACATTTGTCCCAGCGTGTCACCGTGGGGAGCCCCGGTCCTATTTGTGAAGAAGAAAGATGGAATGTTAAGGTTGTGCATTGACTTTCGGCGGTTGAATAAAGTCACTGTCAAGAACAAATATCCTATGCCAAGGATTGATGATCTTTTTGATCAGTTGAAGGATGTGAAAATATTTTTGAAAATAGACCTCAGATTTGGATATCACCAAGTTAGAATTAGGGATGAGGACATCAACAAGACTGTCTTCAGAACAAGGTACAATCATTATGAGTTCACTGTGGTGCCGTTTGGACTGTCCAACGCGCCTGCTGTCTTCATGTGCTTAATGAATGGAGTGTTCAGAAAGTATTTGGACAAGTTTGTCATAGTCTTCTTGGATGATATCTTGGTGTACTCCAAGACAGAGGAAGAACATGAACACCATCTTGGAATGGTGCTGCAGGTGTTGAGAGAACACCATCTCTACGCAAAACTGAGCAAGTGCTCATTTTACCAAAAGCAGATCCATTATCTGGGACACATTATTTCTGAAGAGGGGATCGTTGTGGATCCTGAGAAGGTACATTCCATTCAAGAGTGGCCAGCGCCAATAAATGTGACAGAAGTTAGATCCTTTATGGGTCTAGAAGGTTATTATAGGAGCTTCATAGATGGATTTTCAAGGATAGCTCATGCTATCACTTCCTTGCAAAGGAAGGAGAAGAAGTTCCAGTGGACTGATCAATGTGAGAGAAGCTTCCAACAATTGAACCAGCTGCTCACTAGTGCTCCAATCCTAAAGATTTCTGATCCAAGTAAGGATTACATAGTGTGCACGGATGCATGTAAGGAAGGACTGGGAGGACTTCTCAGCCAAGAGGGATCTGTAATTTTTTATGAATCCCGAAAGCTGAAAGAGCATGAAAAGAATTATGCCACTCATGATTTAGAGCTGACAATAGTTGTCCATGCATTGAGGAAATGGAGACATTACCTCATGGGTAAGAAATTCGAATTAAGAACAGACCACAATGGTCTGAAGTATTTATTTGATCAGCCAACCCTAAATGCCAGGGAAATTAGATGGCTGGAATTTCTGTGCGAATATGACTTTGATATTAGGCATATCAAAGGGAAAGACAATAAAGTGGCTGATGCACTCCGCAAAAAAGTGCATGAATTACATGCTATAGCCATTAGCATGTACAGAACTAAGTTGAAAGATAGAATTGTGGAGGCTACAAGTGCTGATTTGCAATACAAAAGACTTGTAACAAAGCTACAACAGCGTGAGAGACCACAAACCGAGGAAGGTTATACCTTAGGAACTGAGGGTCTACTTATGTATAAAAATAGAGTGTATGTACCCAATGACCAATAGTTGAAGCTGGAAATTCTAAGGGAAATGCATAACATGGTTTATGTTGGACATCCTGGATATCAAAAGACTGTGGCAGCAATCAAAAGACATTATTTTTGGCCAAGTATGAAGAAGGAAATTGTTGAATACATCGCCATATGTATGGAATGCCAGAAGGTCAAGGCTGAGCACAGACACCCAACATGTTTGTTGCAGCCTTTACCTATTCCTGAGTGGAAATGGGATGTGGTAACAATGGATTTTATCACAGGATAGCAAGCAACATGATTCAATCATGGTGGTGGTGGAAAAGCTTACTAAAGTTGCCCATTTTATTCCACTAAAAACCACCCACAGAGAAACAGATGTTGTTGATATCTTTTTAAAAGAAGTGGCACGCTTGCATGGAATTCCAAAAATAGTTGTGTCTGATAGGGACCCAAAATTCACTTCGAATTTCTG
>CBVK0100502149.1:0-10941 GCA_900067695.1 Picea abies | reverse complement strand
TATATATATATATATATATATATATATATATATATATATATCATGAGTTAAAAAATACATGTTATTTTAATCTTATTGCAAACTAGGCAAGGTCCACTACTTGGCACCAATAATGGTTTTCATGGGAAGATATTGGTTTGGGGGCTGAGTATGCAGAAGAATGGAAAATATACACAAGCTTCTTGATAAGTAGAAATGTTAGGCCAAAGGAAGAAGATGATCGACTGATATGGTCATTGAATCTAGTTGGAGCTTATGCTCCTAGAATAGGCTACAAAGCACTGACAAAAGAAAAAAGAGAAGACCAACACATATGGTGGTGGAAAATTATTTGGAAACTAAAATGCCTAACAAAAAAACAAGACCTTCATGTGGATGAGATTAGACAAAAAGGCTCCCACTTGGGTTGTTCTTTGGAAGAGGAGTTTTATAAGGTTGGGATGGTGGTGTCAATGTCACCAAGTAGAAGAAACTATAGTTCATCTCATGCTAGAATGTCCATACTCCAAGGAGGTAAAAAAAGATGTGGAAATATTAAAAGGGATTGGGAATGTCTAGGAAGGAGGAAGCCTTGAAGAAGCCTTTAGAGCCCGATGTAACATAAATGTGATTTCTAAGATCATAGCACTTCCACTTAACATAGTCTGGGGAGTATGGGTTACTAGAAATCTAAAGTTGTTTAAATACAAAGAGACACTTCCCCTCAAAAGTGTTGTCTAGTCCTTAAACACTTGAAATGCCTACCCATAGGTGCATAAAAAATCTATCTCTCATATGCAAGGTGAAGTGGCTATAAACAAGGATATTCCATGGGATGTTTTTGATGGTACATCATAGGGGAACCCTTATAAGGGAGGATAAGGAGGCATACTATACTTATATTATGATCACATTATTTCTTTTAAAGCTAGAATTGGTCAAGAAACTAACAACTTATGTGAATTGATGGCTTTAAATATAGTCTCGAAACTAGCACAATAATTTGGTGTAATCCAATTACAATTTTTTGGAGACTCAAAGATGGTTATCAAATGGATGCACAAAGAAATTGCTCTCATGAATTTTACATTACAACCCTTGTATGATGAAGTTCTCCATCTACTAACATTTTTCTCATATACATATCTATCTCATATTTATAGGGACAAGAACAATGGTGTAGATGGACTCTCAAAAGTTGGATTTTGTTGTATATAATGTATTTTAGTTTGGTGTGGTGTGATTTTTTATTTTATGTGTGTGTGGTTTGTCTTAGTTCAATGCTTATCATGCTTGGTACTTGATTTTCATATGTCAACATCCACCTTGATCTATATAGGCTTCACAGACAATGCCAATCATAGTACCTGGAACATTTCTTCCTTCTCTTGGGTGGCCTTCTCGCCCACAAACAAAATGATGATTTTAGGGTGGATATGCCTTGGTCCCTGACTAACAACATTGTAGAGTATAGTGTGATCATCGAGCTGGTCCCTGACTAACAACATTGTAGAGTATAGTGTGATCATCGAGCTCTTGTTCAAGGCTCTTGCTCTAAGCATTCACAAGTTAGTTATTAGGTTGGATTCCTAGCTAGTGATATCAAAGTTGAATTATGCTTATCTAGTTAGAAGTCCTATGTTACTTCATAAATATTTGAGGGTACGCCTTCTTGAAAGGCATTTTGAGTATATTGATTACCATCAGATTCAAGAGGATATAATGTGTTGGATGATACGTTGGATAACTGCATCTTAGCTTGGAATTTGTCACATGCATCACATTCAAAAGCATGCATGTACATAAAAACATGGATTTCATTCACATCATTAGAACATTACAAGCTCAAGTTGAAACACACACACACCCACATATAACAGTGTTTGATACATCATACCGTTTCAAAAAATGTGTAGTATATAAAATTGGGCTACATGGCCCATCATGATATAATATATATCTATTGAGTGACTAATCCTATCAAACATAGTACAAAAAAGTGGGAGACTATCATCTGGTCATCCTGAGGTGGATGTGTCTCATGGTAGCACACCTCAACAGATGAAAAAAAGGGCGAGCCACACCCACTACATGATGTTGCATCTGCTAGGGGAAATCCTCCATATGCATCATGGGGACACCCATCATCAATCCCTCTAGGTTCCTCCACACCTCATGGAGGTTCCCCACAACATCATCTTCCTCCTTTTCTTTGGACTATTGCTCATCACTTAACTTGTGATAGAGGTGGGCCCATCCTACTAATCATGTTGGTCCTACATCTATGTCATGATGAAACATCTCAATTAGCTATGTTACACAACAAAAAAATGCATATTCGAAAAATATGAAAACATTATAAAATTTTCCAAAATTTTCAATTTGTCTTACAATGTCATTAGTTCTTACCGAGAGGGGCCCATTGAGCCTTGAGGGGTAGTGCCATCTCTAGATCATGGTAGAAGTTGANNNGTAGTGCCATCTCTAGATCATGGTAGAAGTTGATCCCTTCATAGAGAAATTCCTCGATCACAAAGATCTATTCATTCCACCAGTCAAAGAAGTTGTGTCCATAATGATTGACCATCGCACCTCCCCAACTTGAGACATGCAGTTATCCCACAACACCTTCTTGGGATCACTTGGCCCAACAAATGGTGTGGAGATTTGGGCTCTTATCTAAATAATCCTCTAGAAATAATGAAACTAGGATTGCACATAGATAAATTTATTTTGTCTATCGGTCTTGCATCTATTCACCTGATCCTTTAGGTTCACCAATACACCCGAGCACTAGTCAAACACGGTCGGGCTGAGACATTCCAATGCATGTTGGATGTGTCCCTTTGATGCCAGATGGGGGGTTGTTGAGCTCGCTACTCGGGTAATGGTAAAGAGGATAGTGTATAAGGGTAGGTCCACCACATCTTTCATTGACAACTTGTTTCTTCTCTTCCTAGCCCCAATTACAAAACTCAGAAACATAATCATTGATGGATCAAACAAATCTATGTGGCCACATGACAAGATCATCGATGACCCACATTGTGATAATATGGTGATGAAGTAGATGTCCTCTACCTCAATGGTTAATTATTGATCACCCACTTCAAAGAATTGTTGATTTTGATCCCAAAATATAACTAGCAAATCCAAAAGCATCGATTGAGATCTCATGCCCTGAATTGAGAAGAATTTCAACAATCCATAATCTCATAGTGCAGCTAATGTATTTTGGTCCCTCAAGGATGTTGCATCTTAAACCTTATATTCTTTTTTTCTTTTCACTCAATCATTGTGAAAGGAGGCCTTGAAAAATAAAAACACCTTCCATTAGTCACCAAACAAAAAAATTTCAAAATTTGAGAATTTAAAGGGCAATCCCCCTTACCTGTAGTGACAGGCATGACTGATCATGCCTTATTTGATTACCAGACAATATTTATCCAATCTACGATTCTTAACTCCAATTTATGATTCTTAATTTTACTAACCTAATGAATAAAGTATTTGAAAAAAGAGTATAATTATGAAAGAAGCACTTATTCTTTATTACAAGAAACTTCACCAAAGGATGTGGGTGAACCAATGATAATTGCTATTACTCTTAGAGGGATGCCCTCTTTTAAAATGTAGATGTGGAATCTTCGGAATCGCTTTCTTTTTCATCCCGAACTCAAGTGATGAATTATTGATTGCACCTAATCTTTCTTTGAATTTTGTTACTTGGATCTTCCTATATCACTTGTTACATTCTTTGACATCTTTTCTTCCACTTGAAGTTAAATTTTTTGACATCTTTTCTTCAAGTTGAAAAAAAGTTCACTAAAGTATCTTGCTAAGATTAATTGTTAAATATTTTTGAAAATAAAATTTAAGTATATTTCATAACTTTAATTATTAAGTAGATTCCCACATAACTTTAATGGTTACAACATTTTCACAACTTTAATTATTAAGTAGATTCCCACACAACTTTAATGATTAATGGTTAAAGCACTTTCAAAAGAAAACTTCTTAAACACGTTATTAAAACTTAATATCGATATCAAAGCAAAAGTTATTTTATAAAGTTGCATCATAACCTTAATAAAATACAGTTTTAATAGAATACACAAGTTTTGAAAGAAGAAAAAACTCTCATAAATTTAATTTTTTTATGGGAAGATTAAACTTATAATTGTATTGTGTATTCCACGATAGTAAAATTAAAAACATAACATAATAATTATCATAAAGAATAAAAATATAATTTATAGTTTAATTTGGATGAGATGTTTTATATATAATGAAAGGGTAAAGTAATATTAAAATTAAAATAATAGAAAATCTATCTTGAAAATAATGAAATATAGAAAAAATATTATAAAATGAAAAAAATTAAATTAATAGATATTTATTTATCCATTTTATCTCTAAGGTGGGGTGGTAGGGTTATGGGGTTGGTTTTTTAATGAATGATAAACTTAGAAATAAATATATCGTGAAACCTCTTAGTTAAGCAAATTGGTTTGTTCACATCACAATTAGTGACATTTCAATATTCTACCTAGTAGCTACAATCAATAATTGACACGCTATCCAAAATCAACAAGTACATCCAATAACCTCACATATGGAAAAAAAAAAAACATACCCACAAAAATTTGAACTTAGATAATTATCACAACAGTTATTCCAATTTTTTGTTAAACAATAGTCCAACAAACTATACTATAATTATACTATAATGATGATTAGCTATAATATTTTTTAATCTTTCCAAACTCTAAAAATGAATTAAAAAATGGTCTGCAAACATACATCTTAAACTAGGATATAATTTCTCTCTAAAAAAACTTCCATAATCTTAAAAAAATGTTTCCACCAAATCATATTGAAAAGTGGTAAAACCAACATTTACATTCAAAATATCACATTGTGAATAATATTCATTACATACTAATGAAAAGTAGTAGAGCTAACATTTGTATTCAAAACATCACATTGTTAATAATATTCATTACACACTAATTAAATGATGCTAATCAACTTTAATCATGCATCCAATTTAGTATTCTACAAAGTACATTTGGTTTGGTTAGATTGATTACACCCAACCAACCATTCATTTAAAAGTTATATTTTGTATATATAAACCAAGGTTAGAGGTGTGGATGTCATCATGCTTTATGACAAAAAAGTTTCTCTTTTTGAAGTGCTAATTCATCACCCTTATTTGATTGGGAAAGCTATCTTGAACATTGTGAATAAACAGGGGGCTATGACACTTTGGGTACAAGGATGGTTAAGCACTGAAGAGATTAACATGACAAGTGATATGGAAATTGAATGGGAAAACTACATCTTTACTCTTAATAGACTCATGTCAGACTCATCCAAGCTAAAGATGAACTTATCTAGGGGAAAATGTGATGGGAAATGTTTACATGAATAAACTTGGGCATGAAGCCTTAATTGGACCAGGCTTGGGGGAAGAGGTTTGGTGGTGGAAAAATTTGTGGAAATTGAAGGCACGACCAAAATTTATATTACTAATGTGGCTAACACTAAATAATAAGGTTCTTATGTGGAAGATGATGAAGAAAATGGGTAAATCTAGCCCATGAATTTTCCTTTTATGTCGGAACAATGATGAGTCAATTGAACATCTTTTCTTGTCTTGCACTTTCTCTTAGCAAATATTTAATGATATGGAAGACTATCTAGGTCTATCGAACCTTTGGAAGTTTTTTTTTCAATTTGGTTGGGGAAAAAAGAGCTAAATCCCGTCAAGGTTATCCCATATCTGACCCTTTGGGGTATATGGTTAGCTCGCAAATCAATTCTATTTGATGATAAATTTGTCCCTTCTTTTAAGGTTTTTTCTTAGGTTTTGGGATTTATTCCTTTCTATAATTCAATTATAGGAACAAAGCCTCCAAGATCTATTGGTGAGCTAAATGTGGACAAAACCTTGACTTGGATTTTCTTTGATGGAGATTGTAATGATGCCATCTATGGTTGTGGAATAGTTATTTTTCGAGATAAAAGGAACTATTTTTATCTAAAAGAAAATGTTGGAAGGGGGACCAATAACTATAGTGAACTCATGGCTTTATACCTACTCTTAAACTTTACTATGTAGAAGGGTTTGGATTCACTTTAGGTTTTTGGATATTCTAGTCTTGTAATAAATATTTTATCTAACAAATCACATTTTCACAATATCATATTGCTTCCTCTAGTTGAATAGATAAATGAAATCTCACGAAGGTTTACAAAGATTCTACACAGACACATTTACAGAGAAATGAAAACTATTGTAGACAGGCTCTCAAAGGAAGGCATAAAACTATATGAAAATCATGTAATTGTATAGGAATTTGTAGAAGGGGAGGCTATGGCCTGCCAACAATTATAGTTGCGGAACTTAAAAGCTTATTGTATGGCATAGGTGTTATTTTATGAGTTGAAAATGTTTATTAGTTTTTATGTAAGTTTGAAGTTTCTTAGAGTATTTATGGGTTTGAAAGGACCATGATAGAAGTGTTGAAGCACCCACTGAATGTATTAATGTTCATCTTGAATATAAACACATTTTTTTCTTGGAAAAAAAAATCTTAATACATTATGTCATTATATATAATTTAACAATTACATATTATACATTTGGAAGTTAATATATTATTTCATTACAAACATATTTTTTTTTCACATAATGTATCTCCAAAAAAACTTATTGGCAATTACATATTATACATATAGAAGTTAATACATTATTTCATTACAAACATATGTTTTTTTCACATAATGTATCTCCAAAAAAACTTATTGGGTACTTCTCATTTTGAGAATGGTACTTAGGGTAAACCAGATTCTCTAGGGCTTAAAAGTAAATCAATAATTAACAATTGATGATTCATAAAGGAAGCGAACATCTCACAAAATAAAATTTGAATCCAAATAAAAGAACATCAACTTTCCTCTTAATCACTCAAACTACACTCCATTCATATTACATATAGATATTATAAAAAATTTCATTTTTATGGTTTTGAACATATAACTTAAAAGTATACCTATTTTCTCACTTTTCTATTGGATATCCAGTCAACCTTCCTTCGATGTTAAAGGAAGTAAAATAGTGATTTATGTTTTAACTTGATTGTTTTACATATTATGATGATATGGTTTTTCTTTTTTAAGCCGAGAATTGTAAATATTTACCAACTTGTTTTTTCCCTCTTTTATATTGATGTCTTTCCACTTTACTATGATTCTTTAAATGTTTTTTCTCTTTTATGTTATTGTCTTTCCACTTTATTATGATGATTTAAATGTTCATGCCTTTACATTACATTTACATTTGAATATGTTTTTTTCTCTTTCTCTTATTTTCTTTTCATTTTATTCTGATTTTTTTTCTATTTCATATTATTTTCTTTCCATAAAGAGAAAGGGGTTGCGATTGTACTATCTTACTTTTTAATAAAAATAAAATGACATGATTATGTCTAATTTTTTTTCATAATGGTTAAAAGGTGTTAGTAATTACTTCCTATTGTTTAATTTTCAGAATTTTATAAGTACTATTATTGACTATTCTTACTTTTTAATAAAAATAAAATGACATGATTATGTTTAATTTTTTTTCATAATGGTTAAAAGGTGTTAGTAATTACTTTCTATTGTTTAATTTTCAGAATTTTATAAGTATTATTATTGACTATTTGGCTTGTATAAATCTTTACAATTTGTCTTAGAAAAATCATAGACTTGTAATACATCATAAATCTAAACTTTTTTTTTTTACTTTGCAAAAAATGAGTAGTTTTCTTTCTTCCTACAATTGTTGACAACATAGATATATATTCTCTCCTAGCATGCTCAAAGTGTTGTTCCATAATGTATTCATCTATGAATGCTACTTGATATTGTTCAAAGGAACCTATAGAGATCACTTGCAAGGAAGAATGTCTCAAATTTGCAAACTTGGGATTTTTCTCCAGCTCCAAGTGCTTGAATCGCTCCTGAAATTATTTTGTTAGATCATGTTTCTCTTCCAACTTCTCCCTATTTCTCTCTTCCCCTACTTCCATAAGAATTATTTTCCTCTTATGCTTCTCTAGTTGGGCCTTTATCCTGAGCATTTGTTGTCTTGTAGCTTTCAATTCCTTTTTATCACTATGCTTCTAGTCCCTTCTCCATGTCTCCATTCTCCCCATTACCTATGATAGAATCTCTTGATTTTCATCATAGAAGTGCTCACACTATATAATAAAATCACGAAGGTAATCCTAGTGATTTTCAGTTTTACTCATTTCAAAGCATATAAGTTGAACAATAACCCATAATTATTTTATCCTATAAAAAGGAGAAAACCAATTGAACCTATCAAATATCTCATAAGAGTGGATATTCATGCTTAAAATAATATTACATGGCCATCCCAAGATAGAGTCCCGGGATGGCTCCAAATGCCCAAAAGAACAATCGATTGGGGACCTTTTATAAGGATCTCCACAAATAAATAGGATTTTAGACTGAAAGAAATTCCTTGAATTTTTTGAATATTGAAAATTAGAGATAGCTAACAAAGTGCCTAGGATCAAATCTTGATATCATAATACATATTTTAATCGAGCCCTAACTTCCCTTTTCTTGAAACCAAACCTCCAAGTCTTCACATGAAATGCTTCCAAGATTAGCATTCCAATTGGAACCGGATCCTAAAATTGGAAAAAAAACAAAAGGAAAATGGTGAATAGTAGATCACTCCTATAAATCCATAACCAAAATTTCCATATGCCCATTGACAAATGAGGAAATTTCCCACATGTTGTGCACCATCCCATCCTACCATGGATAATAAAGAATGTCTCCCACAAGTGATAATGAACAACATGATGGGCCACTGTTATGTTCCTTTGCAAATGCATGTTTTAGTTGTGATGCCACTTGTCACATGTTATAACGATCATTCATAAGAAGGTCATTTGATAGGTTCGGTTTCGAGTTGCCTCTACCCCTCGCACCCCCCCAATTTTTTGACATACAACCAAGAGATAAGGAGAAAACTTTATTGGCCATTGCACTACCAATTGATTAAGCCCCCTCAAGACATGAATAATTTTAACTTCCTTCAATATTTTTAACATTTTTTTGGTGCAACCTGAGAGTCTCTTGAGATGAGAGTTTTAGAGATTATGATAAAATATCCAACCACTATAATGTTTTTGATGCCTTGATTATGCATTATCCAAACTCCACACACACACCTGACACGCTTGGATTTCCTTTGTAGGTCCAATCAAATAAAATGTTATGGTTCTTTCTATTGCAAATCAAATCCCATAATTAATATTCTAGAATTCTCAGCTTCCAATTATGGTGTTTTTGTGGTTTTCCTCCTTGATTACTACTAGGATATTTTTGAACACTAAGAATATATTTTAGCCATATTCTCTCCTAAACTTCTAGATTAATCATGCTTTTTCCTCTAATTCCCTAAACTAAGATGAATTCTTACAAAAGGTCCCCGTGCAACCACTTTTCTAGCTGATACTTCTTTATGCTTGAATACAATTTTGTTTCTAGTGAACCAAATCTTCCAACTCAAGAAAAGAGGGATTGATGTATATATTCTTTTTAGGAGAGGTTTATTTTGGAAATTTCTAGGACAATGTTTATGCTAAATTAGAAATGCTTCTTTCCAACTCCTCAGTATGTCCAATTGTATATTTATATCTGAAAAGGAGTATCTCTAGTTTGTTTTTGAGAATTCACATTCTAGAAATAAGTGAACAACAATTTATTTAGTTTGTTTACACATGGGACAATTGAAGGGGCCTTGTATTCCTCATTTTTTAAAATTCTTGACTCTGATAATTTTCCCATAACTTAAAATCCAACAAAACATTTATATTTTGGGGAGGCCATAAATTTTCCATAGTGCCTTCCAAAAATTACTACTCGAGGCAATTCACACCTTTCTTTGATCTAAATCATGTGTCCTTATTTGACCGTAGAAATATTTCCTCTTGGAACCCATCCTATTGAATAATCAACCTCTTTATTGTTCAGAGTAGATCCTCTGGGGTTGGTCAACAATGTTTTCAATTTCTCATTTAGATGTCAGGGAAGGTTATCCAATTTCTAGTTCACACAATGATATCCATTATCCCAATATGAGATATCCACTAGAGTATTTATACCTTGTGGATCCATCCAATCCTTTAAATCACAAAGTTCTAGAAATTGGTTAAGATGAGGATTCCCAAGAATTTTATCCTCCCAGAGACAAATTTGAAATCCATTGCTAGGATCCTCAGACAAATTCTCTCGAATGATGGCAACTGAAACTTTACATATATTTCAAATTGAAGAGTCCAACCTCTATAGAATTGCAATTTCAAGAAATTTGAGGTGGCTTGATTGTAGGTATTTCTTTGAGAAACCATTGTCAACCATGCCTTTTGAATTGAAACTAGATGTTGTTGGGATGATCTAGTGGTCTAGATTCATCAACATTTATTATCAATCTAGGTAAGTAAACTTATGAGACACAAACACAATATATGCAGAAATAACCTTGAAATTGCCTAAGGATTCCTAGTAAAAACCAGACAGTAAAATTCCAGACTCACAAACAGAAATGGTTCTTTTGGTCATAATCACTTGGACTTGACTATCTATGGCAGGGAATCGGATCATAAGTAAATCATTTACTGTCAAAGTATGTATACTTGTTATACTTGTATTTTCCACCATAGGTTGTGCAAGCATGTTATTAGATGTTATGAGACTAGAATTACATAATTGTGTGAAATTCTCATAATTATTTTGTTAGAAAAAACAGGACTGCGGAGCAATAAAATAAAACAAACGCAGAAACAAGACACAAAAGATACCCAATACAAGAGATACACATATTTACGTGGTTCACCCAGTGTGGGCTATGTCCACCAGAGAAATTGTCAG
>CBVK0100502147.1:0-10942 GCA_900067695.1 Picea abies | reverse complement strand
TGAACCACGTAAATCTGTGTCTCTCTTGTATTGTGTATCTTCTATGTTTTGTTTTTGCATTTGTTTTATCTTATTTCTCCATGGTCCTTTTTTTCTAACAGATGTGATTTTCCATTGCTCGAACCTTAGATTTTTCTTTTAGAAACAAGGTGATGGATGGTGGGTGATATCCATAGAGCATCATAAATGGTGTCATTTTTTTTGCAGTATGAAATGAAGTTTTATACCACCAATCTTCCAAGGGTAACCATTTGAACCATTGTGTTTGTTTATTAGAGACAAAGCAACGAAGGTAGCCTTCCAAAATTTTTGTCACTATTTCAATTTGTCCATCAAATTGAGGATGATAAGAGGAGGTATGATCCAATTGAGTACCCAAACAAGAAAATAAATATGTCCAAAAATGTCCAGTGAATATGGGATATCTATCACTTACAATAATCTTTGGGCTTCCAAGTAGCTTTTGAACTGTCTCCATGAATGTGATGGAAATTTTACTCACTTTGAAAGGATGAGAGATTGCACAATAGTGTGCGTAGTTGGTAAGTCTATCAACAATCACCATGATGACACTCTTTCCTTCAAACTTCGGTAACCCTATGATGAAATCCATGGAAACCTCCTCCAAGCATTGACTTGGGATGGCTAATGGTTGTAAAAGACTCAAGGTCTTAATTGTTTCCACCTTGTTTTTCTTGTAAGCCAAACTTTCTGCCACAAACCTTTGAACATCAGTTTTAAGGCCATCCCAAAACAATTCCTTCTGACCTTATGATAGGTTTTCAAAAATCCTAAGTTCCCTCCTATCGGAGAGGTGTGGAATTCCAAAAGTACCTTTTGTTTGTGTTGGGATTTCTTACATAAATATAAGTGATCTTTGTACCATAGTGAATCATTTTTCCNNGTAGATGTATCTCATGCACTGGAATCCTGCTGCAACCTTTCAATGAGAGTCCACACTTTTTATCCATTCTTCCATTCATCCCTTGCTCCTGTTATCCAATCAGGTTGGATGATAGAGATAACATAGAGAAAGGCATCAAAATATTCATTCTTTCTTGAGAGTTCATTTGCCACAACATTTTGCTTCCTATTTTTGTACATGATTTCAAAATCATAACCCAACATGTTGGTCACCCATTTTTTTTGTTCTTCTGAAGATAGTCTTTGTTCCAAGAAGTATTTAAGACTGTCATGATCTGTTTTTACCTTGAAGTTCCTACCTATTAGGTAAGGGTGCCATTGATTCAATTTTTACGAGGAAAATCACTCTATGGAATGGGGTAAACCACAACCGATGGAATGAATACATAAATCAACTCTAATCCCAAGTATGGTATGTAAATGAAAATTATAACAGCACAAGATAAAGATCCTACCTCGTCCGAACATTCAATGAAGACCACCGTTGAGCACACAACTCAAATCTTTATACCTGTAAGTTGTCCTCAACAACCACGATATGAAAGCATATGGTGATAACATATAATGTTAGCATATAAAATAGCATAATCCATTAACATTCATAACAAATATGCCCTTGGAATAACAATAAAAATATTTGCAAGATATCAATTGGATGAGAAATAACTATTTATATTAAGATAATCAACATAAGTATACCAGTGACAAAATTTAGTGTCGGCACGCCTTAGAACCGAGAAACTAAGTCCCTTCCATATGGTCCTCCACCAATTCAATCCGCCACCAAAGGAAAGGTCATATATGAGAGACAATGAGGTTCTCCATCAAAGAGGGAAGAACTTGGGGGTTGAAAAATGTGTTCATACTTTCAAGGAAAAAGGGATGCAGACTCAATGTGAAGTGAAAATTTCTCCAGAGTATCTTTTCTCTAAAAAGTTGAATTCTTCTCTCTCCCAAGGCTTTGATATGGCCCAACTTATAGCCTTCACGATGCAACATCCCTACCTCAACAGGTTCTGCTTGACCTCCCAGTCTAAGGATCGTTCTTAATATCCCCTTTGAGTGATATTGACTCTTTGATTCCCTGCAGGAATATTCAACACACAAGTGTTTCCACGGGTCCTTACACAGAACTTCCCCTGTGCAAACTAGCACTAGGAGCAAGCCCTTTTCCATGTGACCACAATGCTATGATCACACGCTAACTCAATGGCGCTTCACTCTTCACAATTAGGGAGTGTTGGTGTAATACAACAATAAAACTCTAACCTTCGAACCCTAAAACCCCAAAAAGGGATAACTGGTGTATAACTCCTCCCTTATTGCATCCACCATATGACTTCCAGTCAAGTCTCGGGATCCACTCTTGAGCACTTCAAAATTTCGTGATTTAGGAGTTTACAACACAACACTCCATGGTTTCCCTGAAGTCCAAACTCATGAATTCTTTGTTGCAGATCGATGGTCTAGATCCTCCTATGATTTGATAGTCCAGATCCTTTTAGGATTTTGTGAACTGAAATTTCGCAACTCTTGACTTCTCGTCACGATGTTCTCCACACTCTCGAATTTCGAAATGCCGAAATTCAAAGTTCTAGAGAAATGACTCCTGTTGATCAAGATTTGATGGCCACTACTCCTCTTGAGCTTGTGAGTGTTGAAAGACACTCAGCCTTAACCCTTATGTTTATTTGTAATATCCAACGGTCCACAGAACTTCATTGCTTCTTCCTCTAAGAATTTCAACCATTCGTTCAATTTCTCAAAGAATCCTGGCCAAAGAACTCAACACCAACTCTCCTGAGCTCAAATTTTTGAGGCAACTCTAGACCTCGTCTTTCCTTAGAAATCCTTCCAAGTCTCTATCCTTCCTAAGATTTAGTCTGCAACAAACTCAAGGGTTTAAAAGGGTTCTTGTGTGCACTCCTTTCGTCATTCAAAATAACCTCGAGTAGTTTAACACTTCAACTTTGCATGCTCCTTGCAACATCATCTCTTCAACCTTCCCCTTGGTTGGATAAGCCTAAGACTTCAACCATCCTATGCATTACTTGCACAAATCTATGCTATACCTGCACTTTCGTTGGTATGAGAACAATAATATCTCTCCTGATCTTTTTTGATATGAAACTCAGAACTCGTCAACGCACTCCTTACAGATTTTCATTGCATTCCTTCCAGGAATTCTTAGGAAGAGAAACAATTGAAACTCATACTTCCTCTCTCACAGACTTCATACATTCATCATGAAATCAAGAGAATACCTACACATATAATTGAAACAAAATGCATAATAGAGAATATGAACCAACTGTAAACATACCATTCAATATATGCAAACAGTGACCATGGTACACCATAAAATGGAATCAAAGCATTCTTATATTAATTCTAGTGTCTCTTTACATGGGTTCAATAGCAACAACTATCCACTTATACCACTTCTACAATCTCATTTCTCCTCTGCTCTCCTATTCACTTGCTCTAAAACTTAAAAATTACAATAAGAATAATTTCCCCATACAATACATGCGAGAGAGATTGCTAGAGTTTTCCCTACTACACTCTAACATATCTAATCAAAATTAAAAGATACAGTTACTTTACATTCATTACAATTAAATTTCTCCATATCCAATAGATGAGAGCAACGCTCAAGATATGTTTTACAATCTCCAAAACATAAATGCAAATACATCCTCCCATATATTAAATTAATGCTTCCTCTTTCAAATTCAAAACATTGTAAAAATGTGTGTTGGTGCATTTCCAGCTGTCCTTTGCTTTTGCACTCGCTTTGATGGTTTTCTTATGATTCTCTTGCATCATACTCCCTTGGCTAAAAAATTCATGAACTCCTATTCATGAGCTCCTACATCGTGTATCCATGGTTCTGGATACTGGCTTCACTTTCCCAAATTGCATCCTCAATCAAGTGTCCTTTCCATTTGATCAGATACTCAAGATATGTCTTCCTCCAATTCTTCTTGCTATCTCTTTGATCAATGATCTTTTCCATCTGCGGTTTTTCATCTACAGGCATCTATTGAACCCATTGAACTTCCTTTTGATCCTATGATCCCTCTGTTTCATCTGCTCTGTAATGATATATATCTTCTACATTGAATATGGGCGATATTCCTACCCAACATGGCAATTCTATTTCATAAGCATTGGCATCAAATTTCCTAAAAATCTTACACGACCCTATCTTTTTCATCTTTAACTTATTATATGTTCCCCTTGGGAACCTTTCTTTTCTTAGATGCACTAAAACTAAATCTACCACTTCAAACATAAGTTCTCTTTTGTGTTGATTTGCTATGTGCTTGTATTCCTGGTTGGAATTGTACAACCTCTCTTTTATTTTACTGTGGAGCTTCTGCATGTCTGTTGTAAAATCTTCCACTCCAACACTCCTAAATTCACTCTGCTCTAAGTCTCTCAACTTAAATACTCATCTCGACTGCATTCCATACATTATCTAAAATGGGCTTTGTCTTTTGCTTCGGTTTGGTGAGTCATTATATGCAAACTCTACTTGTGGAGGAATCTCATCCCATTTACTGTGATGTTCATCTACCAGACTCCTCAATAGGTCTCCCAAACTCCAATTTACCACCTCAGTCTATCCATCTGTCTGAGGGTGATATACTGATCTAAAAGATAAATTCATTCCCAGCTTCTTCCATAGTATCCTCCAGAAATGACCAACAAATTTTGTATCCCTGTATGAAACAATACTCTTGGGTAAACCATGAAGTCTAACAACTTCTTTGAAAAATAGGTTTGCAATGTGTGTTGCATCACTAGTTTTCTGACATGGAATGAAATGTTCCATTTCTTAGAATATTACGACTACCACAAATATGGGATCACTACCTCTTTGTGTCCTCGACAGTCGTAACACAAAATCCATGCTTACCACATCCCACAGCCTCTCTGGTACTGGCAATTGTTGATAAAGCCATGTATTCTGACTGTTCCCCTTTGCATGCTAACAAATTCTACATTTGTTGACAAATTTCTTGAAATTTGTCCTCATCCCTGGCCAATAATATAAGTTGTTTAGTTGCACAAATGTTTTATCATGGCTTAAATGTCCAACCAATCCCCCACTATGTTTTTCCTTCAGAAGATTATCTCTCATAGAACCCTTCGGGATACACAACTGATTTCCTTTGAATAATAATCCATCATGAATTAAATATTCAATCCATTGGCTTATGTCTCTTAGAATAGGATTCTCACATGCTTCAAAAGCATCCTTGAAATCTGAATCATCTCTGTACATATCCTTAAGGTTATCAAAGCCTAAGGTCTTCACATGAAACTCCTGTAGAATCAAACATTTCCTGCTCAATGCATCATCAACCTTGTTAGCAGTTCCAGAAATGTGATTTATAATAAAAGTAAAGTTCTGCATAAATTCAACCCACTTCAGGTGTTTCTGGTTCAATTTCTCCTATCGAGTTATGAATTGTAAAGCATGGTTATCGATATACAAAATGAAATCTTTCAGAACCAAGTAATGTCTCCATTTCTTCAGTGCCTGTATGGTTGCATAAAACTCTTTATCTTACGTGTAATATTTCATCTTGGCTGTGTTCAATTTCTCACTGAAGTATGCAATTGACCTATTGTCTTGACTTAAGACTTCTCCAATTTTGAATCCACTTGCATCACACCTCACTTGAATTTTTTTACTGAAGTCTGGCAAAACCAGAACTCGTTGTTCAGTTATCTTATCCTTGAGCAACTTGAAACTATTCTTTGCTACCTCTGTCCAATGAACATATTTATGTCATTTCTTGACTGTGTCCATCATTGATGCACTAATTCCACTAAAATTTCTGATGAACTTCCTGTAAAAACTGGCTAATCCATGGAAGCTTATGAATTCAAAGATATTCCTTAGTGATGGCCAATCTTTGATTTCTTTTACTTTCTCATGATCCATCTTCAACTCATTCGAAGAGATAAAAAAACCTAAATAAATGAGTTCTTTCTTCATGAAAGATGACTTCTTCAAATTTATCAACAACTTCTCTTGCTGCAACCTCCTCATCACTAAAGATAAATGTCTCAAATGTTCTTCTTTAGTCTTACTGAAGATCAGTATATCATTAAGATACACAATAACAAATTTCCCAATGAAATGTTTCAAGACTTCGTTCATCAATCTCATAAAAGTACTTGGCACATTCGTCAATCCAAACGACATGACAAGCCATTCATATAGTTCTTCATTCATTTTGAATTATGTCTTCCATTCATCACCTTCTCTCATTCTAATTTGATCATATCCTCTTTTCAAATCAATTTTAGAAAAACAATTTTCCCCACTCAAGCAATCCATCAAGTCATCCATCTTGGGTAAAGGAAATGTATACCTGATGGTGATTTTGTTTATATCCCTCGAGTATATACACATCCTCCATCCACCATATTTCTTTGGATTTAACATTGTTGGCACAGTGCATGGAATCAACATTTCCCTAATCAACCCTTTGTCCATCAAATTGTGGACTTGCTTCTTAACCTCTTCATTTTCATGTGGTGTCAATATGTACGCTACTTTGTTTTGTAAACTCACCCCTCGTATAAGGTCAATGTGATGGATTATACTCCTAATGGGCGACAATGAACAAGGTAAATCGTCCACCATGATATCAGTGAATTTCTGCAGCAATTCCTGAATTTCCTCCAGTAGATTATCCATCGATGTACTTGTCAAGATGACTCTAGGTTTTCTCACCAAAAAAAAATGCATGTCTTCTTCTTTATTGACTTCATCTAGAAGTTCCTTCTTACTCGTGAGAAGTATAGTATTGCTCACTTATGCTTTCACCTTCATGTCTTCAATTGGCAACAACATATGCGCCCTACCATTCTTCTCCAAGGTGTATGTGTTCCTTCTCCCATGATGAAAAACATTTTTTTCATATTGCCACAGTCTCCCCAACAAAATATGACATACATCCATGGGAATGGCATCACATAAGATCTCATCTCTGTAGCCCCGTATCTTAAATTCAACCAAACATTGTTTTGTGACTATTACCTAATGTCCCTTTTGTAACCATGAAACCTTATACGGGCTTGGATGTGCAACTGTATCCAATTCCATCTTCTCCACCATTTATGTGGATACTATATTATCTATGCTCCCACTGTCCACTATCACCTTGCATACCCTGTCTTTGCTCTTGCAAGCAGTTGTAAATAAATTGTTCCTTTGGTATGGATCCTCCACCTCTTTTTTTGGCTTCAAGAGAATCTTCCTCATCATTAAGGAATTCCCTCCTTCTGCATCTTCTACCTCAAAATTTTATCTTTTTGATTCTGAAATGTGAGGTTCACCTCCTCCATCTCTTTTTCTATCAAGACATTCAAAATATTTGTGTCCGATCTTTCCACAGACAAAACACTTAATTTCACCTACTTTGCCTCTTCCTCTTCCTCTTGCTCGTAGAAAAGTGTTCCTGTCGGCATATTGTCTTCCCTGTGAACTTCCACCTCTTTCAGGGTGAGTATGGGGTTTCTTCTATTCATCCTTGGGCTTATGTACTCTGTCTTGGGCAATTTTTTTGCCTCTACTCTGACTTCTACCTCTTCCCCTTTGACCTTTCTTTCGGCCCAATTTTTCTTCTACCTTTGAATCAATTTGATAAGAATCTTCCATAGTCCTGATGGTTAACATGATGATATCATATTGAATGTCATATCTCATACCATTCATGTATCTGGAGACCTTTTCATCATCACTCTCATGATGACCATCTCTGATGTTTATCCTGTAGAACTCTTTATTGTATTCCTTCACTGTCATCTCTTTCTGTCTCAAATTCTTCATTCTTCAAAACAAATTGATTTGGTAATATCTTGGTATAAACTTGGGTTTCATCATTGCGACGATCCTATCCCATATTTTGATTCTTTTCTTTCCATTGCAATGCCTGCTAGCCTGCAGTTCATCCCACCACAGTGATGCATGCTCTTTAAGTCTAGTGACAATATGTTTTACTTTTTATCCTCTTTGATATCTTCATAATCGAAGTACTTATCTAGATATCTAAACCAATCTAGAAACTCCTCAACCTCTAAGCTTCCTTCGTACATCAGAATATCCATCTTTTCCTTGACACCTATTCTTGCAACAATGCTGAATAGACATTCTTCTGTAGCATATTCAGCTACAACTTCTTCTTCATCGGGTCTTTCTTCATTTGCATTCTCAGATTCACTGACATCTCCAGCATCAGTTTTCCATTTTTGTTCTTTCTCCATAGTATCTAGTCGAGCACAAATTTCTCTCATTTCCCTTTCCACATCTGGATCAGGCATTGGTCTATCTTGACGTCTTCTGGGTGGCATTGTTTAAATATGTTCCACACAAAATTCAAATCACGACTGTCCCCTGCCTTCCCTCTACAGAAAAAAAAAGTTGTTAGCTTTGATACCACCCGACACAACACCCCTACCTCAACAAGTTTATCTTGAACTCCCAGTCTAAGGATCATTATTAATCTCTCCTTTGAGTCAGATTGACTCTTTGATTCCCTCCAGGAATATTCAACACACAAGTGTTTCCATAGGTCCTTACATAGAACTCCTCCTGCGCAAACTAGCACTAGGTGCAAGCCCTTTTTCCACTCGACCACAATGCTACGATTACGCGCTAACTTAACAACTCTTCACTCTTCACAATTTGGGAGTTTTGGTGTAATAAAACTCTAACACTCCAACCTACGAACCCTGAAACCATGAAAAGGGATAACGGGTCTTTAGCTGCTCCATTATTTCATCCACCATATGACCTATGATCAAGTCTTGGGGTCCACTCTCGAGCACTTCGAAATTTCGTGATTCAAAAGTTTACAAAAAAACACTCCTTGGTTTCCCCGAAGTCTAAACTCACAATTTCTTTGTTGCGAATCGATGGTCCAGATCCTCCTATGATCTAACGGTTCATATCCTTTCAGGATTTCATGAACTGGAATTTCATGACTTTTGACTTCTCGTCACGATGTTCTCCACACTCCCGAATTCCGAAATGCCAAAATTCAAAGTGGTATATAAACGACTCCTGTTGATCCAAATTTGGCGACCACTACTCCTCCTGAGCTTGTGAGTGCTGAAAGACACTCAACCTTAACCCTTCCACTGATCTATAATATCCAATAGTCCACATAACTTTGATGGTTCTCCCTCTGATAATTTCAACCGTCTGTTCAATTTCTCAAAGACTCTTGGCCAAAGAACTCGACACCAACTATCCTGAGATCAACTCTGTGAGGTGACTCCATACCTCATCTTTTCTTCAAAATCCTTCCAAGTCTCTATCCTTCCTAAGATTTATTCTTCTTCAAACTCAAGGGTTTAAAAGGATTCTTGTGTTCACTCCTTGCACCATTCACAATAACTTCGGGTTGTTTAACACTTCAACTCTGTGTGCTCCTTGCAACAATAGTTCAAACTTCCCCTTGGTTGGATAAGCCTAAGATTTCAACCAGCCTATGTATGCCTTACACGGCTCTGTGCTATACCTGCACTTTTTTTGGTATGAGAACAACGATATCTCTCCTGATCTTTTCTAAGATGAAACTCAGAACTCGTCAACGCACTCCTTACGGACTTTCACTGCACTCCTTGCAGGAATTCTCAGGAAGAGAAATAATTGAAACTCATATTTCCTCTCTCATAGATTTCATACATTTATCATGAAATCAAGAGCATACATACACATAGCATTGAAACAAAATGCATAACAGAGAATATGAACCAACTGTAAACATACCATTCAATAGATGCAAACAGTGACCATGGTACACCATAAAATGGAATCAAAGAATTCTTATATTAATTCCAGTGTCTTTGTACATGGGTTCAATAACAACAACTATTTGCTTATATCACTTCTACAATCTCAGTTCTCCTCTACTCTCCTATTCTCTTTCTCTATAGTTTACAAATTACAATGAGAATAATCTCCCCATACAATACATGTGAGGGAGAATTCTACAGTTTTTCCTCCTACACTCTATGCTATCTAATCAAATTAAAAGCTACAATTACTTTACATTCATTACAATTAAATGGTTCCATATTCGACACAATACATGTGAGGAAGCATTCTACAGTTTTTCCTCCTATAGTCTATGCTATCTAATCGAAATTAAAAGCTACAATTACTTTACATTAGCTACAATTACTTTACATTCATTACAATTAAATGGTTCCATATTCGACATCTGAGAGCAACGCTCAAGATCTATTTTACAATATCCAAAACATAAATGAAAATACATCCTCCAAAATATTAAATTAATGCTTCATCTTTCAAATTCAAAACATTCTCAAAATGTGTGCTAGTGCATTTCCATTTGTCCTTTGATTTTGCACTCTCTTTGTTGGCTTGCTTATGATTCTCTTCCATCCCTTCAAGTGGAATTGAAGGGACGATTCAGAATGTTTCTAGTATATGGAAGGTCAAGGATCATGGATCTTGTGACGTGACATGGAAACCCGACACATTTTTTAATTTTTGGCACCAAACCCGACGTACACAGGCTGTAATGGTGTAACCTATGTATACACATGTTGTATAACTAGTAGGGAGTGTACATGTGGAAAAACATGATTTTATGGATCTTAAAGGCACAACAAGGCACTTCAAGTCTACATAGGGAAATGGAAAGGCCTTCTGAGCAAGTTGCATAGGGTGAGGAAAATCTTGGTATAACATCGATGCATGTAGTATTTCCATTATTTCCTTCTCATAAATGGTTTTTTGTAAGTACTTTACATCAAGTGGATAACTTTGAAAATCAAGGGGAATTCCTTCTTGCAGTGGAATCACACCAATTCCATTTCCTGAGCCATCATATTCCACAATAATGTTTTTTTTTAAGTCTGGTGTGGTCAATACAGGAGCCTTGTGCATCGCCTCTTTAAGTTGTTCAAAATCTTGAGTTGCCTCTAGAGTCCATGAAAATGCATCCTTCTTAGTTAATGC
>CBVK0100502144.1:0-10945 GCA_900067695.1 Picea abies | reverse complement strand
TGATCACTATTACAAAGAATACATTATATATTGAATAATGTCTTACCAAGTGATGATATTCATAACCCCCTTTAGTGTGCCCCTTTTCCCTACAATGTTTTTTAGTTGTTGTTATTAAAATTCCTCTTGTTTACAAGCCCCTGCAATCATTGCAAGGGCAATAACATTTTCCATCTCCCTTCACCTCCAATGCCGCTCTAAACTGAGCAATCCTCCTTGCATTTTCATTCATAGTATATTAATTTGACACAGTAATTTCCTTAAGAACCAATTAAATATTTAAGAAATTAAATTTTGTTAAAACATTGAAAAAATTTAAAATTAAAATTTCATATACTTCAAGGTCCAATCAGAGGAAATATATGTTGCAATGCTAAATTTTTAAAAAAATATTGAAAAACAAAATAATTTAAATATTCATATACTTCGACGTTCAATCACACGAAATATACGTAGCAATGCTAAATTTTGAAAGAAAAAAGAAATTGGTTAAAACATTCATGTTAAAAAAAATTGAAATTAATTTTTTTTAACATAGCTTTGTATTAAAAGAGACAAAAAAAAAATAAAATACTAACCTTGCAAGTCTAAAATCTTAGCTATGTAGATCGAGAATTGGATGTGTTAAAATAGTGTGTGACAGAAAAAATTAGAGTTCAAACAATCACCAAAAAAATTGTCGCAACTATAGAAAATTTGTCTTAAGTACATGTATTTATTGTTCAATTCTCATCGATATAGCAACGAAAATAAATGAGTTGACCCTGAAAAAAGTCAATACCCATTGCACTGTACGTGTGGTTCGCACGTGTGGCACAAGTGTCAATATAGCGACGAAAATTCGTGGCTATATAGATGGTTTTCTGAAATTGTTTATATAGCGACGAATGTCGGGGCCAAACCAAAAAATATTAAAAGAAAGCCAAAATTTTAATGCATTTTTCCATGAATTATAGAAACGTGGAAATATTTCGTCGCATTTTGGGTCGATATGTAATAGTGGAAAGAGGCTTTCAATCCTATGATGGATGTCGGACCCTCCTACACTTGTTGTTGCTAAGTGTATGGTATGGAAACTTTGACTAAGTGTGTCAACTACTTTATTCTCTTTCCCTTTTATGTGCTTGATTTCGAAATCAAATTCATCGATTAGCACCATCCACCTGTCCTTTCTAGCATTCAACCTCGGTTGGTCAAATAAATACTTTAAACCATAATGATCAGTCATGAGGGTAAACTTCCTCCCGACTAGGTAATGTCTCCACATTTTCAGTGCGTGCACAATCACCACGAGTTCCAGGTCATGGGTAACATATTTATGCTCATGTTTGTTTAGTTTTCGTGATTCATAACAAACCACTTGGACATCTTGCATGGGAACTCCTCATATTCCTTCTTTTCCAACATCTATGCAAACCAGAAGGTCTCCTTATGGGTCTGTGATATTTAACACAAAGGCATTAGTTAGTAGCTTCTTCAGTTTCCAAAATCTATTCTCACACTCTGGTGACCACACAAAATTCTTCCCCTTCCTTTGTAATGAGGTAATAGGATTATCGATCTTGGAAAATCCATTGATGAACCTCCTATAATATCCAACCAATCCCATGAAGGATCTTTCTTTTGTCATATTTCTAGGGGCAAGCCAATCCATAATTTCCTTAATATTTGTAGGGTCTACTGCTACTCCTTCGGCTAAGATTACATGGCCCAAATATTGTATTTCCTTCTCAAAGAAATCAAACTTGCTAAACTTGGCGTAAAACTGGTGTTCTCTTAACACCTATAAAACCATTTTGAGGTGTTCTTCATACTCCTCCCGGTTCTTACAATACACCAAAATATCATCCAAAAATACCAAGACAAACTTGTCTAAATACTTGTTGAGTACACTATTCATTAAACACATGAATGTAGTACTTGTTGAGTACACTATTCATTAAACACATGAATGTAGTTGGGGAATTTGTAAGCCCAAATGGCACCACAACAAAATCGTAGTGCCCATATCTTGTCTTGAAGGTTTTTTTGTATATTTCCTCATATTTAATCCTGACGTGATGATAACTTGACCTCAAGTATATCTTTGAAAATAATATAGCCCCTCGACGTTGATCAAAGAGATCTTCTATTCTAGGAAGAGGGTATTTCTTTTTATGGTCATCTTGTTTAGTTGCCTGTAATCGATCATAATCTTAGGATACCATCTTTCTTATTTACAAATAGATTTGGTGCTTCCCATGGAGATACACTCGGCATAATGTAGTCGTTATCCATCATTTATTTGAACTGCATTTTCAGTTCTACAAAATCTGGTGGGCTCATCCTATAAGGAACTTTTGATGTTGGCACTGCTCCAGGCACAAGGTCGATTAAAAAATTTATTTGAACTGCATTTTCAGTTCTACAAAATCTGGTGGGCTCATCCTATAAGGAACTTTTGATGTTGGCACTGCTCCAGGCACAAGGTCGATTAAAAAATCTAAGTATCTCTTAGGAGGTAATACGGGCACCTCCTCAGGAAATACATCTTTGTACTCCCACAACACTAGGTGGTATTCATTCCTCAACTCGTTTCCTTCTACCGAGTTTAATATTTGTATAGGATACAAGGTACACCCTTTTCTGCTAAATTTCTTAAGCTGCAACGCTGTTATTTTCCTCATGGAGACTGGATTTTGAATTCCTTGCAAGATTCTGGTGTTTCCCCTCTCATCTTCACACTATTTTGAATTCCTTGCAAGATTCTGGTGTTTCCCCTCTCATCTTCACACTCTAATATCTTCTCATAAAATTTTAATTTTGCTTTATGGGTGGCCAACCAATCAATTCCCAACAACACGTCTCATGAACCAAGGGGTAGGATGTTTATAACTGCTTGGGTCTGAAATCCACTCATCCTAATTGGATAAGATTTGACTACCTCCATCACTTTCCTCTTTGTTCCGGTGGCTAACTAGACTAACCACTCCTTGGTATGCTTATTTCTCTATAACGAACAGACACGTTTCCACAACTCGAGGTGAAATATAACTAATATTAGATCCCAGGTTAATTAAAACAAATATTAATTGTTCAATGATAATACCTTCCAGTTCCACCACAAAGGCTTGGTGGTCTTCTTGTCATTTCTCCACCGCTGCATAAATTCTTGGCACAATCCTGGCTATGTCGTTGACTGTAGTTTCCTCATATATATTATAAACTCTTCAATTTTCTTTCTGTCGGTGGGGACAATCCCTCAAAATATGTGGCTCCCCACAACCCCAACACTACAAGGGTCCTTTCTTGGAATCTCCTGTTCTTTCCCTTGGGTGCTCTGCTGGTTTGTTTATACTTTGAGACACAAAGTTTTGTTGATTCTCACTCCTATTTGGATTAACTGACTGTGCATCCTTCCCAAAATTATTGTGAGGCAAGGACTTGAATCCATTCTTCTAGAATCCTCTCTTGTCCTTCTTATTCCAATCTTTGGATGATTCATGCTTATGCTTAGACTGATCGTAACTGCATTTGGATTTTCAAATGGTGTTCTCTAACCTCTTGGGTTTGTCAAATTCAATTTGGTCTTGGTAGGAATTTGGTAATCCACTGAGAAAACGTTGGATTCTCACCTTCTCATCCTTAAGGTAGGTAACATACCTCAACAGTTCCATAGATCTATTTGCATATGCATCCAAGGTAAGATATCCCAACTTAAGCTCATGAAATTCTTTTATCTTATCATCATATAATAATTTTCGGATAGATAGGATTTATAAAAGTATTTCTCAAATTGTTTCCATGTCAATTTTCTCTCTTTTAGCCTTTTAATTTCCTTGAGATCTTCCCACCAAATAGAAGCTCCTCCATTCAGGTTGAATATTGTAATCGTAGCCTTGGTGTTTTCAGTGTAGTTAGGCACTCGAAAGTACCTTTTCAATCCAAATAACCATGCTTTGACTTCTTCTCCTTTATTTATTTCTCAATCAAAGGTAGGCAAATTTTCTTTCTTGAATTATTCAATCAGAAAACCATGGGACTTCTTTCACCTTTTATTCTTAGTACCATTGGACTCTATTTCACTTCTCAGATGTTCTGTTGAAGTAGTCTTCCAACTAGAAGACTCTATGGAAATACCTCCACTTGAATCACCTCTCATGGCATCCTAACACTTTCTTCTAGAATAATTCCTTCCCACATCATCGTGAGTCAATCCACGATTTTGAGCATCCGAAGGGGTTTTCACCATCTCCGACCACTGTAGTTCATCATTGTTAGCGCCTTGTTGTAGATGTTTTTGAATTTAAGACAAGCTCTACAGTAGGACCGCATTTATCTCACCATGCTCAGCATGGTATCTTATAAGCCTCTCATTATCTACCTCCAAACTTCTTACAGTGGCCATGAAATTTAGAGGGGTTTCTCTACCCCCCCCCCGACCATTAGAATATTTGTCTCTCAGGTGTGAGGTTCCATCCATACTATGTTGCACAATTCACATGCTCAGCATGGTATCTTATAAGCCTCTCATTATCTACCTCCAAACTTCTTACAGTGGCCATGAAATTTAGAGGGGTTTCTCTACCCCCCCCCCGACCATTAGAATATTTGTCTCTCAGGTGTGAGGTTCCATCCATACTATGTTGCACAATTCACTTTTATTCGTCCTACGTGTTGAAACAACAACATCATTATCATTCTTTGTTGGTACTTTAAATGCATGCATTCCAGAAAACACAAAAGTTAATTTTTAATAGGATTAAGCGGCCTTGGCGACCCATTCAAGCCAATAGTTTGAAATTAGCTTTGATACCACTTTGTAACACATCCAACCCCCTTATTAACCTTCAAGTAGATGGGGAATTAAGATTTTGCTTCCCCTCAACCCTCTTAAATATTTTCTGGATCATATTATTATCTTTGGCTAGTCAAGATTTTTTCAATGGTTGTAACCACTCCCAATTCTGAGCTTGGGGTCAAAGTTATGGCTTCCTAAAGGTTCCCGGGCCTTCATTAGTCATCTACCATCTCAACTCCACGTAGTGTCCACTTGGTTGTTCACTCTTTGTGCCAACCATGTAGCGGTGACACATTGGGTATCCAATCTAAAATTTCGTCCCACCTCTCGTCATCATCGAGATTCAATATCCCACAGACTCGACCTTGGTCGTCGACCTTCGACGATGATGCTCTAAGGTATGCTTTCTCGAGATATTATGATTTGAAATCTCATATGTCGACGGATAGGAGCATGTCGAGGACATCTCTTTGCACAGGGATTAACACCCCTATATTGATGGTCCCCACAACTTATGGATGAGGCCCACCGAGATCAACGACTGTTGTTGGATGTAGAATTCCTTTGTCGTTGACAATCCTTTACTAGATGTAACCATACCAACCTCCTTCTGATCATATGATGACATGTATGGATCAACGGTTCATATCTCCCCGTCTAATATTTGACGAGGTCAACAAATGTAAATGTTTCTCTCCTCTCTAACTCTTTTCAACCAACCACTAGCTGACACTTGTCATCCTGACACCCTGGATGCCTTGTAGGCGTTCTACGTAATCATGTGACATCATCATATTTGCTTTCCCTTTGGGAAAATATCATAGGTGATCGATGATTGAGGTTTATCCTGCTCATTGGGAGCTCAATGGTCCTCGTTGCATCAACAATAAAGGTATCATCAATGCTTTGGATTTATCTTGGGTTTTCACTCACCTTGCTTCCAATGACAATATGTCAGGATCCTATAGTCTAGAATTCTTGGGGTAGTCCCCTACTGATCTGATGGTCACGAATGCCCATGAAGGACCAAAGGGAACTCCCTAGCCCGATAGGACCCACTGATGCTCCAACGACCAACCATAGAGGGATACTTGTCACTTCCCATGACACATGGGATGCCGAGGTGGCAAACGTCATCACTGAGACATCACCGTGATGTCATCTCCCCAATTTTCACCTAAGTGAAAGATAGGTCTTTGAGATCAACAGTAAGTGTTTTTGTTTAAAAAGGAGTTATGGATTGATGGTTAATATTTCTCTTGACTTACTGACGTCTAAATCGATGGTCCTTGTTACCTCTTAGGGTTTTGGTGTCGTCAAACCTTGTACTAGTCTCAACACTTGGTTCTTCCATACAATACACTTTGTCAATGAAGGTTTGAGATCTCCCAAACTATGAGATCGACAACTACAATCCCTTCACATATTGACATTGGATTTTTAAGGTAAGGCAATCAATCTTCTTGGGGACTCAAATAAATTTCAAAATCTAGAGGACTTTGGTCCAATCCTTCCTAGGGGTTTGGACCATTCAACACCATTGAAGGCCATGAATACTTATAGGGAATCATTCATGCCTCATGGGATTTTCAACTAAGAAATGGAACAGTTGAATGCACATCAATTTACTAGCTAGGGGATTACATTCTATATTCATCCCAACATTCATGCATCCAACTATAGGCTCATACATGTGAAATGATCATGCATGCAAACAATTTCATACACATATAAAAACATCAATCATAAACAAATTCAAAGCATGTGAGCACTTGTCTATCAAGGAAATAGTCCAATCTAACTGACTGAGAGAGTATGCCTTTCCTCCCAACCTTGGGTCTTGTTACATAGTGACTTTCTACAACACACCACCCCTATTCCAAGCCATGATACCACTAGGAAAACTGACTCAACAGGGCTCTGAGATTGTTATAACCTAGGAATGTTACTCTCCTTCCTCCTATGATACAACAAAAGTTTCCACCTTACACTAAGTTTGGGTCTCCACAGGTTTATTAGGTGTTTTCTCAAATGGATTTCCTCTGCACAAGGGAGTCCCTTCTCTATGACCACCCCTTACTAGTATCAGTTTCTATCTAGTAAGCACCAAGATGCGGCCCTCTAAATTTCCAGTTCAGGGATCCAGGTCTTCTCGGGTGATCAATAGTAACTTAGAAAAGCTCTATGTTTTTCCTCCCGAAAGGTCTTCTTTTTCCTTCTCTTCCTCAATTGGCACTCTGATCTTCTGCATGATGTTTTCCCATATTCTACTATGTCTTATTCTCTTCACTATTGCACCTCTTTATCTTCTCATGTTCTCTATGGTGTCGCTATTCTCTCTATGTTCTTCTCCATCCCTGAGAACTTCTTAGGACATCCTACAGATGCCATCCATCATCTACCAATTTCCAATTTGAGGGTGGTTCCATGGTAGACTCTCTTAGTTGTTCAATCAATTTTTCTTTCGCAGACTCACTATCATTAGTCATTAAGTTGGCCTCAACCACTTCTGTGAATTCTTCAATGGTTGCATGGCTCTCATGTAAAGTCTAGTGTGCTAGTAGGTGGGGTTCATTTATGTTTGTAGTGTCGATTAGCTTGTTGTGCAAGCTTCCCATTTTCCTCACTTAATACATCACAGTTCCACCTCTTGCAACAGATCAATCAGTCCTCTATTAAATCAATTTCCTTTGGTGTATCATGGCCACTACTATCAAAGTGTTGCATAATTTATCGAAAAAAAATATCTCAACCCATAAAACCTAAACAATAATTAATTGAAATATCATGTAAACTTCTCTAAATTTGATTCTTGGTTCTTCTCCTTGCCATTGAGGCTCGGGGAAAACAGGGTGTTACATAATTTAGTTCTTCTCCTCGCCATTGAGGCTTGGGAAAACAGGGAGTTATATAATTTATTAAAAAGAAAATCCTGAATCCATAGAACGAAAACAACAATTAATTGAACCTGGTTCTTCTGATCAGGATTCCTCTGGGAATGCCAACAGAGTACCTGATATTAATATTGAAAAATACAGAAAATTAGTGACGAATATCTTGAATCGTATGACTGGAAAGTTGTGGACCTCGGAACACCCTTTGCAACGGTATAAATAACTCATGAAATGGACACCCGAGTCAAAAGTTACGGCTGAAATACAACTGCGAGTTGGGTAGGGTCTTGTTCCTGTTTTGGATGACACTTCTTCTACAGTTTTCCGAGTAGCCAAGGACTAGTATATTTGCTATGTTTTCCTTCGCTGTATGTTTATATCCTTGGAAGGAATAGTAGCAAGTGTAGATGCCTGGCTTTGCTAGAAAATGTATCTAGATTCAATTTGGGTCAAAACCATGGTTGCTCCCAAATCCATCTCTACTTGAGATACTCACATCGTGAGTCCCAATATCAAATCTGGTTGCCCCTGATCAATAATTTCTTTCAAATTCCATCTCTTTAGTTTTGACATTATCAACCTTGCTTTCCATTTTGTAACATGTTCTGTCTCATCTATCTTGCTTTGCATTATTAGCTTACAATGTCTGTGTTCGTAATCCTCTATCTGGTGGTATTTATTGGATTTCATGATAGCTCTATTCTTATCATGTCCAAGTGCAATAGCATTGCATTGATCCTGAGATGTGCTTTGTTTACCAAGAGAGGAATCATAGTAATATAATTACCAACCTCCTTTGCCGAGGGAAATAGGCCCAAACTCTAACATATCGCGATCATTGAATTTTCCCATAACCTTCTGGCCAGTAGGAAGAGTGCTAGTGACAGTATTGGCACTTGCACAATCCTTTTCTAATTTCTTGAATAGAGCCTTATATAGTTAACGCCCTTGGAAGTGCAACTCCCTTATTTACATTTCACTTATTTCTGCCAGTGAGACCGGAGCTATTGCTCGAATCACACAAGTATCTAGAATTGGCCTTGAGTAGGTACATTGATGCTTTTTCTCATGGGATGGGTTTGCGTCCAAACGTTTTGTATCTACTTGCAGAAACGCCTACTTGAAGGTCATTTCCTGCTGGCGAATGGTGCGCTGTTATGAACAAATATCTNNNTCATTTCCTGCTGGCGAATGGTGCGCTGTTATGAACAAATATCTACTTGGAGCGCTCATAAAAATAGGATGGAATGCCTCACTTGAGGGTTCGCCAAATACAATGAACTGTAGTCACAGGTTTCGGGGGGAGAGCTATGGCTAGAAACTTCTCATATCAATCCTTTGCTGATAGAAATTCCAGTCGTTTCCATGATAGCTTGTGGAATTATTTGAAATCCCAATATAGGCGGCCTGTAAATCGCAACAAGCCAATAAAATTTTTAATATTCGCATACACGTGTTTTCCATATCTCCGTTTGTCTTGAGTTTTTAGGGTTTGCGAGCCCTAGCTATAATAAGAAGTCACTTCCTTTCTCCTTGTTATCGGCGGTATTAA
Source organism: Picea abies (assembly GCA_900067695.1). Lineage (NCBI taxonomy): Eukaryota > Viridiplantae > Streptophyta > Pinopsida > Pinales > Pinaceae > Picea > Picea abies. The sequence goes on along the minus strand of CBVK0100502144.1, from coordinate 1,719 downwards.
GGCGACAGTCACAAAGTTTCCAGACCAAACTTACTTGAGATAGAACCCTTGGTTTTATAGTTTTGAGGATAACTCTACTTCACTAAACAAACACCATTCATATTGTATGACAGAGATAAATTTTATAGTTCTTTGTTCTCATCTTCTCGCAATTCACGTCCATGGCCACATAAATTTCCTTGACTGATATCCGGAAATTAAACGATGAACTCACGCTTATCGAAGATGGCTGAGAGAAATCGACAGAGTTTCTATCATGTTCCCCGATGGCAACGGAGGTATTGGCCGCCGCGGAGCACTTAAGATTGACTTTGCCGAAACATCGGAGCACTTAATACTAATATTTATTGGTGTTGGTTAAACGTTTTACTTTTGATTTTTATGGCAGGAATTGGTAGGGATTCGGTTATGTAAATTTGGACAAAATCTATATATTTTTCTGTTGTTTAAATTGTTTTTTTTGAATGCATAAATTGATTCAGCATGCTGAAAAACCCCTGGTACACTCAGATTATATAAACTTAATCACTCAAATATACAAATCTGATCATCACCAAATTTCAGGCAAAATCAAACGGAAAAATGACCCAAAAAAAACCTTAAGACATAGAACGTTTAAATTACTCTCTTAATATTAACTTTGCAGACGAAGTTGATAGACTTCGTCTTAACTTCTCAGAGTACATGGAAACCTCTCCGAAGGATTGGAGGACTTGTTGTCAACTTCGTGGATGGAACGGGAGGTTTCGTGTCAACTTAGCCGAGGGATGTACTTGCCTTTTCTGGAATGTGCGCGATGGATTTTAATTTGTCTAAGTTCAAGTGAGGGTGTATATGCAAATATCCTGTAGTTTAAATGTTCTATTTTTTGGAAGTTTTTCTGTGATTGTTTTCATTTCATTTTGTCTGAAATTTGGTGAGGAATGGTTGATCTGCAGATTTGATTGGTTAAGTTTGTATAATCCAAATATTCTAGAAGTTTTTCAGCATGCTGAATCTATCTATACATTCAAAAATGCAATTTAAACAATAAAAAATAGAAATTTTGTCCAAATTTACATTTCCAAATTCCTGCCAAAAAACTCAAAATATAAAACGTTTAACCAACACCTTCCTTTGTAATCAGGCGCCCATGCAAATATAAAATTTATTTTTAATTATTATGTTTTATTTTCTGTTAAAAATTATTTTAAATTAAATAAAAAATATTTAAATTTAAAAAAAAGTTAACTTTAACCTTGCAAATCTTTCTACCCAAAGAACTGATGCGCGGAGGCGAGAAACCCTGTACGTAACCTCTTGTTAATATCGTCCGACGAACTTTTAAATTTTTATAAATTTCTCGTACGAAGTCAGTTCAGATTACGGTCTTTTTCCCTGTGAATAACACAGAGAGGTGCTCCCAACGATCCAAACAACCATACCATACAAACATCCCGCTAGTGTAACGACTACCGAGGCGGGTCTAGAAAAAAAAAAAAAAAACCCGACGATGGTTTTGACACTTCCAGGCATCAGATTTTGATTCTGCAAATTGTGTTGGAATCTCAATGACGGAAATAATATGATTGGCCTACTTCGGGGAAGAAAATTTCATTTTGATAAAAAAGGAATTTTTTAATAGAAGTTTAGGTTCCGCGTTTGCTGATGCTTTACTCAAATTAAATTATGTGACAGGTGAAAAAATCAATGTTGTGTCAATGCAACAATGGAAGAAGG
>CBVK0100502143.1:0-10946 GCA_900067695.1 Picea abies | reverse complement strand
ATGCTATCGACATCGAAGGATGGAAGCGCAGAACCAAGGATTTGACTACTGTATTCCATGAAATTAACTTTCATCATATATTCAAGGAATTTAACAAGGAAGCAGATCAACTATCTAAACAATCCCTCCTGGAACCGAAAGGTAGATTAACTTACTTTACTTGGGAAAATGGGACGGTAGGTCCATAATCTCATTTAAAGATTTTTTAATTTCACTTGTTTATGATTTGGTTCAGGGTGCTGGAACATGGTTTCAAAGTCTTTTGATATATTTTTGAGGAGATGAATTGTTAATGTCTAGCATTTTCTATGATATAGTGCTTTTTGTAAAGATCCTTTTTGGATAGTATTTGAGACACATTAGTGTCTAGATGGAGCCCATTTGGATATGTGATAGAACAGTACTAGCTAGATCAACAAAGATCAAGTTTGATCAAGAATCCTTGCAGATGTAAAAGAAATTATACACTAATATAATTTCGAGCGAATTTTCTATTGGAAAAAACAAAGTTGCATAGCTACAAGTATTGATTGTTAGGTCAAATGTGGTAAGGAAAATTATATTTTACAAATATTTCAAACTTGTATTGTAGGAGGAGTGACAATTCAATAATGTAATAACAAATGTTGCATACATTGAAATATATACCATGTGATTTCAATCAATTGGGTTTAGCTTGGGTGGTTGGGATGAATGATTGTTATCCTCCCCACTCGGGTTCAATTCTCGCAAGTGACATGTTGAGTTCAAAAATGAGAGTATCGGTGTAATGGTTTCAATCCCTGTTGTTGACTGGCCTTGTGCCATAAATATTCTAGGGTTTACCCTAGATACCATCTTCAAAAGGAGAGGAAGTATTAAGGGGTTTTCCCCAGGCTTTGTAACTTGGGAAAAAAAATACTGTGTGATCTCAAACGATTCTAACATTTATCATTATTCTATTGTGTACATAATGTATACCATGTGGAGTGAGTCTGAACCACAACATCCGTAGCAAGTAAACATAACCATGCACCCAAATTTTAGTAAATTTTTAATAAACTTGTTCCATAAATATAAATTAACTAAAATCCTTATCATTATATAAAGACTATTCAAAAAGTTAATTCATCTTGTCACCATATAAAGATTTTCTAAATTGTAAATTCATTTTGTCGAAAAATATAAATTAACACATTAAATGTAATTGTTGTAACATATATTAAAGAAAATTATTGTTACAACGTATGTTTAAAAATGAAATTGCATATGTATGTTTAAAAATAAATGTCTACACATCTTTAGCACATGAACTATCGCAATGATTTCAATGTTGAATGAGAACACATGATTGTTGTTGCTATGCTAAACTGTAACCCTACACCACTTTCCTCTTTGCCCCTATCGAGGCTGCAAGGCCTACAACCATGTCAAAGGGAGGCTTCACCCCTCCTCCTGACCTTGATATTGATGCTACCACTTTCAAACACCTGATTGATTCTATGGGAAAGTCTACCCCAAAACCGAGTCATTCGCGCTTTGTTAAGAAACTTGATAAGATCCCTAAAGTTCGTCTTCCTTGTATCTTGGCCTGTTGTAAAGCTCTTGCTTATGCGAGAAAAGGATTGGTCGAATAGTTCACCAGGTTATGGCCTTCTCATCGTCAAATAGAATCTTGGTTGAATAGGAATTGGATTCCTCTAGTCAAAGGAAGGCTCAATCATTTCTTTTGTTGTTGGGGTTTCTACACCTTTTTCTTTGAATTCAAGGAAGAAAAAGATCTTATTTTCAGAAGTGGCCCCTATTTTCTTGGTTCCAGAGGTATGTATCTTATTCGTTGGATGTCAGACTTTGACCTAGAAGTGGACATCCCCTCAACTATCCCATTCGAGGTTCACCTTCCCCATTGGCCTCTTCATTGCTAGGGAGATGATGTTCTTAAATGCATTAGAGACTCTTTGGGAAAGTATATAGATAAGTCGGAACCCCAGGTGTCAATGTATGCTTGTGCCAAAATTTGTATAGAAGTGGATCTAGAAAAAGGTTTGTATAAAGCCATCCATCTAACTCTAGATGGTTGGTCTCATGTCCAACAACTTGACTATGAGTAACTACTCTTTAAGTGAAAAATATTCCATGAATATGGACATTTTGCTAAAAATTGTGCAAAAAAATCCCAAGGAGATCCTCTAAGAAATCCCGAGCAAAGGGAAGAATGGGAGATTGTTAAGAAAAAAACATCTACCGACAAAGGAGCGAGTTAGAGTTCAATGACACCTAACTACAATCAATCTAGGGACCCAGTTCAGAAAAAACGAACACCAACAAATCCCTTAGAATTCCACATACCAGTAAATGAAGAAAAGATGATAGAACCCTAGATTAAAACTTCAAACATATATGAAGATTTAGCAAGCAGTCCAATAGAACATGAAGTTGTGATGTATGCAATATGTCAAGAAGTCCTGGATCCAAACCCTATTTCACAAAATTACTATTTTCCATAACAAGTGCACCAAACCCCCGAATCTGAGGAGGAAGACTCAGTTGATGAGGGACAAGAAGAGACAGAATCAATTGTTGGAAAACACCGCACACATCAAGGGAGAATAGTCACAAGAAGTAACACACAACAAGTTTTCGAAGAAGGAGAAATTCAAGGGGACAAAAACATCAAAATAACATGAAGGAAAACAAACAAAGACAAGAGGGAAGAGTCAACAAAACAAGAAAAGGCAATGGGACACCAAAAATCCATTGACACTTCACTTGGTCATGTTGGGAAAAGACACAAGGGACAAGAGGCTCATGCATATCTAGATTTACTAGGAGGCGAACCATTCCTCACTCCCTAATCATGATAGTACTCTCCTGAAATTGTAGAGACTTTGAGAGAAAAAAAAAGTAGATGCTCTCATAGATCTAATCAAAACGAAGAAACCTGTTGTAATTTTTTTTCGGGAGACCAAGATGGAAGATTTTGAAATTATACAATCAAGGAAAAATTGTGGAAAAATAGCGAAGGAATGGAAATAAGTTCAAGAGGAGCATCAGGAGGAATACTAATAATGTGGGACACTTCAAAAATCAAGCTAGAGGCATCCTTTTGTTCACAACATTGGATTCTAACTAGTTTCCATTGTAAAGACACAAGTATGCCTTTCACTCTTATAAACATTTACATGCCAATGAGGTATCTTGAAAAGGTAGGATGTTGGAATTCATTGTATGCCATAAAGGAAAACCTGGATCTACTATCTTGCATTGTGGCTGTGGATTTCAACACAATTTTGTATAACTAAAAAAAAGAGGAGATAGCGTTTTGTGTGAACATATGCGAGAAAAAATGAAGATCTAATATTTGAATGGGATTTGATAGATGTCAAGCCAACTAAAGGGAATTTTACCTGGAACAATAAAAGGACAAGTCCAGGTCACATTGTAGCATGTCTAGATAACTTGGACCTCCTTATATCATCGAAAATTATCCCTTATAAAATTTCTTGTCACTAGCCCATTGTTTTATCCTTTGAACCCCCACAAAATTTTGGGCCGATACCTTTCAAATCAACCCTCTTTGGTTGCAAAATGAGGAAGTTCTTACTCTTGTAGAGGAGGTTTGGGGACTCCCCATTATAGGTTCCCCAAATTAAGTTTGGGAGAATAAATTAAGGTCAACAAAAAAAACTTTAAAGTGATGGGACAAGACAATATTTGTACAACTAGAACAAAAAAGGTTAAATTGTCAAAGAGATATGGAGGAGATTCAACAAGTTATGGAGGAGGGATAAATCACTAAGCATACGTTGCAAGTAGAGAGAGATGCATGCCAAAAACTTGAAAAAACTTATAGGAAAGAGGAAGAATATTGGAGACTGAAATTGTGAAGTCTTTGGTTAAAATCCATAGATAGGAATACCAGTTTCCTTCACAAACAAGCTAAAGCAAGAAAGCATAAAAACATTGTTAAAAAAATTCATCTTGAAATGGGCAAAGTATATATGAGTTTGCAAAAGTAAAGGATACGTCCAAGCCATAGATAGGAATACCAGTTTCCTTCACAAACAAGCTAAAGCAAGAAAGCATAAAAACATTGTTAAAAAAATTCATCTTGAAATGGGCAAAGTATATATGAGTTTGCAAAAGTAAAGGATACGTCCAAGCAACATTTTGAAAAGTTGTATACACAAGAGGAGGAAGAAGAAAGTAATGTAAATATAAGAAAAATACTAGATCATATACCTAATATTATAACCACGGAAGAAAATTTAACCCTCCTCAAAAAATAGAAGAGGAAATAGTGCAATCTATCTAGAGTTTGGAACAAGAAAAAGAAATGGGGCTTGACGGGTTCTCAATTCACCTTTTTAAAGTTTTTTGGGACTTAGTGAAATTTGATCTAAAAAAGATGTTGATCCTTTCATGGATGGTCACCATATGTTCCCTATATATGGAACACTCATCTTTGTAATAATACATCAATCATATCTCATATGAAGAAAAAAAACATGAAGTGGAGAGAGTTAAAAAGAAAAATAAGTTTATACCCTTCCTTTGTTCTCTTCGTGGACATGTAAACCATCCACATAATTCTCCTCTTTTTCCATATTTTCAACCCATCCTTTTGGATCTATGCCATTTGCTCATCTTTAATACCCACGACCTAACCTTGTGGGTCTACATTAGTTCTTCGATCCCTACAAATTTACCATGTGGGTTTGCATCTGTTCTCTCATGCATGCAACCCAAGCTTGTCGTTTCACATAAGTTTTGTAGTGCTTGTACCCTTACCTTGTAGGACTTCCATTGTTAGATCTTCCCTACAATCTAATTGTGCAGGGTTTTATTTCTTCATACCAAGTAGCCACAACAAATTGTAAGATACATATGTTCCAATTTAAGGCTTTCAACATGTATACAAAGATAGGAGGGAAGAATTAGCAAATCATGAAAAGGAATTAAGACTCCAACAATATTTAAAACCTCCATTGGTCATGCTGGGAAAAGAAACAAGGGACAAGAGGATCATACATCTCCAGATCCATTAGGAGGTGATGCATTCCCCCATCCTCTAGTCATGATAGTTCTCTCTTGGAATTGGAGAGGCTTTGGGAGAAAAAACAAGGAAGATGCTCTTAGATATTTGATAAAAATAGAGAAACCTTTTGTAATTCTCATTCAGGAGACCAAGATGGAAGATTTTGAAATACTAAAAACAGGGAAAAAAATCTGGAAAAATAGCGAAGGAATAACAATAAGCTCAAGAGGAGCATCATGAGGAATATTGACATTGTGGGATACATCAAAAATCGAGATAGAGGCATCCTTTTGTTCGCAACATTGGATTTTGACTCGCTTCCAATACAAGGACTTAGGTATGTTCTTTACTCTTATAAATATTTATATGCTAGTTAGGTATCTTGAAAATGTAGGATGTTGGAACTCATTGCAAGCCATTCGAGAGAGTCTGGATTTAAACTCTTGCATTGTGGCTAGGGATTCAACAAAATATTGTCGAATTCATAAAAAAGAGGAGGTAGTTGTGTGCACGACTCTTTGTGAGAAAAATGGAAGACTTAATTTTTGATTGATATCTGATAGATGTCAAGCCATTTAAAGGAAATATACTTGGATAATTAAGAGGATGGGTCTGGGTCACATCCCAACCCTCCTGGAGAGGGTTCTTGTTCATAGTGACTTCTTCCTCTGCGACCACCTTATCTCTTCAAAAATAATCCCTTCTGCCATCTTCGATCACAAACCCATTGTGTTATCCTTTGAACACCCAAATTTTTTTGGGTCGATCCCTTTCCAATTCAACCCCCTTTGGTTGTAGAATGAGGAAGTTCTCACCCTTGTAGAGGAGGTTTGGAGACTCCCTGCTTTAGTGTCCCCAAATTTCATTTGGGAATCTAAATTGAGGGCAACAAAACAAGCCTTAAAGTGTTTGGCCAAGACTATTTTTATGCCACTAGAGAAAGAAAGGTTAAATTTTCAAAGGAATTTGGAGGAGATTCAACAAGTTATGGAAGAGGGAGAAATCACCAAATATATGTTCCAAGCAGAGAGAGATGCATGTTGAAAACTTCAAGCAACATTCATAAAGGAGGAAGAAGACTAGAGATTGAAATTGCAAATCCTTTGGCTAAAATTGGGAGACATGAATACCTCTTTCTTTCATAAACAAGCTAACACAAGAAGGAAAAAAAACATTGTTTAAAAAGTTCATTTGGAGAACGAGAAAAGTATAGAAGAGTTTTCAAAAGTGAATGATGCAACCAAGCAACACTTTGAAGAGTTATACACTTGGGAGAAAAAAGAAGAAAATTTTGCAAACACCAGAGAAATGCTAGAACATATATCAAATCTTATAAATAGGGAAGAAAATGTAGTCATTCTTAAAAAAAAAGGAAGAGTAAATAGTGTAAGTTGTTTGGAGTGTAGAACAAGACAAAGCACCAGGGTTTGGTGGTTTTTCCATTCATTTTTTTAAAGTTTTTTGGGACTTAGTGAAATTTGATCTAAAAAAGATGTTGAATTACACTTTAAAAAAGAAAAAAGTTGGTGGCATGACCAACTCCACTTTTTTGGCCCTCATCCCCAAAGAGGCAAATCCCTACACTTTTTCCTGCTTCTGACCAATGTCTTTATGCAACTTTGCTTACAAGGTTTTAACCAAAATTATTTCAAACAAGATGAAGAAAGTCATGTCAAAATTGATCTTAGAAGATTAGTTTGGTTTCATACAAAAAAGACAGATAATAAATAATATTATTTTCATCCCAGAAGCAATCCATACTAGCAGAGAAAACAAAGAAAAATGGATGATTATAAAAATGGACATGGAAAATGCCTTTGATCAGGTTCTAACACTCCTTTCTTTTTGTTGTTTTAAGGAAGTTCGGGTTTGATGCAGAATTCATAGCTTGGATACAAGCATGCATCCTATTTCCATGGATAACTCTTATGATCAATGGAAGGCCCACCTCTTTCTTCAAAATCAGCAAGGAACTACAACAAGGTTGTCCTTTGTCTCCTCTTCTTTACATAACTATGGTTGAAACTTTGAGTCAGAAACTTGAGCATGGAAGAATAATATGGGGGATCCAAGGTGTAATTTTTACAAGAGGAGTCATGGAAATCAGTTGTTCACATTTTGTTGATGACATATTGCTGCTAGGAGTGGCCTCAACAATAATAGCCAAAAGGTTCAAAAATGTTTTAGACAGTTTTTTAAATGCTTCAGGAGGAAAATTAAACAATATGAAAAGTCAAATATATGGGTGGAACATCCTAGAGGAATAGTTGTAGGAAATATCAAGAAAACTTGGCTTTCCTAGTGTAGAGTCTTGGACATGTTTCAATGTTAGGGACCTAACCTCCCCAACCCCTCACATAGGTAGAATAATATATTTCCATGTAATGAAGGCCAATATTTTTTTTACAAGAACTGGGAAATATATATTAAAAAGTATGGATAAATCCACTGTATTACAAAAAAAAGGCCATTAGAGGCCTTCGAGAAGTAAAGACTTTGAAGCTTGGAAATACTAAAACTAAATTGGTATTCATAGAGTTTCCACCTTCCCTAGCTATACTGTATTGATTTTATTTCACATAATACAATCTATAAAATACTCCATTGATATATATCGAAAATAAAAACATGACATCTGAATTTTAAAAGAACTCAACTACCCGATTCCATTTTGATCTTTGAATGGCCCTGCTGCTCCCAAATTGAGTTTGGATGGGGCTCATTAAGGTCTGGAATTTGGATGACTGTGACTGAGTTTAAATTCTTGGACGCTCCTTGGGTGATTTTCGGTGTGCTTGGTTGTTGATGAGTTTGTTCAAGCTGATCCAAACAACACTGCATTATTTCTATACCACTATGCTGCTCTTCAATCTGAATCCTCTGGGAATAAATTTCATCTTGAAGCCTTTCAATTAGGTGTCTGTGTTGAGAGAGGGTTTCAAGTTTAAATGTTAGAGTGGAGCTGAACGCTCCCATATGAATTCACATCCTTTGGCATCCCACACATTCCTCCTCGGGTTCCAGCTGACCAGAGCCAACAAGAATTCCCTTGAGACCCTGTATATGTACTAGTGTTGATGCGCTTTGATTCCTCAGAGAGTTGTCCAAGCTGCTAAGGGGGCCACAAAGCTGCAGCGAATTGGGATTTCTGTGTAATGGACAAAATAAAGGCGGAGCCGAAATCAACAGAGACCATTGGGTTAAGGTCTGGGCGGAGCAAAGACAAGGCAGAGGGTGAGGTGGTGGGTGATTCAAGGAATAATGGGGGGGATCCCATAAAATATGGGAGGAGAAACTCTGAAAGGAAAACGATAAAGAGAAGCCTAAGCAGTAAAGGGAGAGAACTAGTCAGAAATCTCTTACCAAAACCACAAATAGACTTTTCCCCTGCAAGGACGAGTACTAGCTGAAATTCCCCCATGTAACGATCAATGTTGAGTTCGTGCCAAATAGAAAGGTCACAAAATCTACCTAGTGTGATGTACCTGATGTCTTCATGTTCGAGGGCTTGGGTCCGAACCTAACGTCACCTTGACAAATTACTTGCGTGTCTAGGCTACTGCCCACACTATCCATCTACATCGGAGCCTTCATTCCTTGTGTTCCCACGAGCTTGAATGGACGAAGTAACTGGCCACCCAAAACCATGATGAATCCATCACATAATCTATTAATCACAGTTGTACTTGGCCGGTGAGACGTCGAAATCACACTTGCCACCCATTTGCTCCACCATTCTCCACTGTCGCTGGCCTGCTCCATGTGCCTGATCCACCTGTCCTCTTTTGTGATGGAGCTCCAATAATCACCACCTCTAACCTTTGCGCACTGGCTCTTGGTCATTTGATGCATTAGGTCAAGGGGGCTAAGGCTTCAATACCTTCCATGCCTAAGGTTCCAGGAGGTTTACCAATGGCTTCATTCACCGATTTATTTGTTGTAGTGTTGTTTTCCCTCAGAATGTGAAAGAATGTTGTCTTGAGGGACTTTGAGTCAACTCGTATTCGATCAATTATTCTTTTTAGGCTCAAATTTTTTGGGTNNNGTCAACTCGTATTCGATCAATTATTCTTTTTAGGCTCAAATTTTTTGGGTCTATCCCCTGGACCATCATCCTTATGACAATCTTGGAGTCGCCTATAACATTAAGATTGGAAATTTGGTGGGTCTTTGGTAGTTGGAGGTCTTTGAGTAATGCATAAGCCTCTTCTTTATTGTTGGTGTCTTTCCTGATATTCTAGTAGTAATTTAAAATTATTTTTCCTCTGGGTTTGTAGAGAACCCCCCCCCGCACCTGCCTCCCCTGGGTTTCCCTTTGAAGTGCCATCAAAATAGAGTGTATGAGTCTGTTTCTTTTCGATCCAATCATCTATGCTATGGAGAGTATGAAGTTGTCAGCACGATCTTTTCACCGAATGGGATTTCGTACTAGAATGAAGGTTAAAACTTGTGATCCAAGCCTTCTCTGGGATACTCCAATTTGACAGATCTTCTATGTTCAATAATTTAATGTTCATTACCTCTCAGAGAAGCATTTTTTCCTTGCCAACAACACTTTGGGGAAGGGATCTTTTTCCCTGGAAGATTTGTTTTTTTCTTTCTAACCATATCTGCCAACATATGTACTTGGGGAGAGACCTCCACAATCGCTTGAAGATTGGTTTTTCTCGGAAGGTTCCCTGACAAAACTTTTCCCAATTTCCCAAGCAAGGATTTAGATGAGAGGGCCATCTTATTTGTCGTGTAATATCTTCGAAAGACACGTTCCAGATTGTTGTCGAAAAGGGGAAATCCTAGAAGAGGTGTTGGATGGTATCTTGACTAGTTTGGCAAAGGGGGTTGTTGAAGGGACCATGGAAACCTCTTTTCATCAGGTTTTTGCCCGTTAGAATTTTTCCATGTGCTAGGGACCAAATAAATATGTTTATTTTAGGCAGAGAGTCTTGGCTCCAAACATTTTTCCATTTTGTTGAGTTCTGGAACACCCTTAAAGAGGAGAGGAGAGTGTTGTATCCTTATTTTAATGAGTATCCATTTGTTCCCCAACCTCGATAGTGTTGTATCCTTATTTTAATGAGTATCCATTTGTTCCCCAACCTCGATTGTCTAGAATATCGTTGAGAATAGGAATTGCTCCTTTGAGGGTTGAAATCAAAGCTTGAGCTTTTCTGTACATGTGAAGGGGGACACTTCCCAAGCTCCACTCCTTCCAACAACCATTTTTCATTCCAAGTTGAGATGTCAAAGAGAGTGTGTTTGTGCTCGACTATCAACCATCTTTTTAGATCATCGAATTCTGCCTCTCGGGAGATGAGGTCGACTCCAAAGATCGGGTCTTGCCATAGCCTGATCAATTTTCCAATTCCCGGAATCCACGAGAGATGATCCTTAAATAAGGGAATAACAACTCTTATGAGTTTCCATATTTGTGATCCAAGTTGGGGGTCAGGCATGTTATCCATGCATCTTTTTCTTCCTCCCAACCTATATTTTTTTATTATATCCATTTTCCACCATTCCTTTTTTCACGACACTATCCTCCAGAGAAGATTGGCTCCCATTGCTATATTTTCCACTTCGGGATCTCTGATTCCCAGTCCCCCACTTTTTTTGGGTGTGGATACTATATCCCAATTCACTAGGTGAATTTTTTTGGAGTTGGATTTCCCCCCTGGCCATAGAAATTTGCGAATGAGCTGGGCCATGTCTTTTAGAAATCCCTTTGGGGCTAGGAGGGAGGAGAATTGGAAGAGGGGCACAGTGGATAGGAATGAATTTATTAGGATCATCCTCCCCACTGTGTTGAGCCACCTTGACCCCCAGGACTCCATCTTTTCCCTAACTTTTTGAAGAGAGAGTTGTCAATACTCACCAGGGAGCGATTTTAAGCACAAAGGTAGTCCAAGATATTTGAAAGTTTTCCAATCAA
>CBVK0100502142.1:0-10946 GCA_900067695.1 Picea abies | reverse complement strand
TGCCTTTGGCTATCATTGAGCACCTTGATCTCAAAAAACCTTCATTTAGGCCCTCAAAATGGCCCCGGAAGTTAAACCTGCTAAAAATAGTAAATGGCCAAAATGGCCAAAAAACTGTTTTGAGCCATTTGGAAAAGGTGGGTGGCCTCCGATATCCACCTGGATCAAAGTTGTTCACAACAAAACATATTTATGGTCTGGTATTCATCAGATACATCAATGAACCAATAATAATTCGTCTGTACATAGTAGCATCAACCAATTATGACGAGGTATCTACGAGGAGCTTCAAATTTGTTTCCATGGGTGTGTTCATGGATTTTATACTCCAAAATATCAAACCTCTTTAGTATTTCTACTACATGCTTCCCTTGGTTAAGGAAGATCTTTTCTAGGCTCTGTCAAACTTCAAGACCTTAGAGATAATGCATTAGGTCTTTCATCAAACTCTGTAGTGAGATTCTTCTGTAATCTGTGATGATATTTTCTTCATCTTGTTAAGAATACATCATCTACATATAGTAGCAACAATATAATTGGTTCATCATTCATAACCTTGAATTAAAGGTTAGAATCAGTTCTACTCTTGGTAAGGCCCAAGCTCGTCATGAAACTGTCAGTTCTTTCATACCAAGCTCTAGGAGCTTGCTTCATCTTGCATACATGAGTCTTTTTGTCTTCAACTTCAAATCAAATTTTCACATCACTTTTTACCAACCTGGTACACTTTCTCAGTTGTAACTCAATCTGCACAATCATGTGCTAGCTCTATGTGCTCTCTGCAAAGAAATATATGTCTCACTTCTTGAGATTATGTCCTCTCCTCTTAATGCAACTGTTCCTTCTGGAACATGGAATTTGCACCTACAGTTACTCTAAAGTTGAGAATGTCTGCTCCATTCTTACTGTGGCTGATAAAATCTGAAAGTAACTCCTCTACTTCATCACAACAACAACTTCATATGAAACTAAGAGTGGCTCAATAACGGATACTGAAGGTATCTCTTATTCTTTCATGGAGGTAACTCTATCTTTTATTGTAGTCATGTGTCCATGACCCAACTAATGTATTGCAAAAGCTGCCACTCAATTTTAAATATGGGGATTTCTCCTCATGCATCTCATACTATATATGAATCATGGTTGTTCTGGTTGTCTTCATGAATACTGGAACTATTTATTGAATTACTGTAGTAAGTGTCTCATCATATTATTCTCCCTCTTGCTGGGAGAAACCTACGGAAACACATTAGTATTTGTACATCTACAACATGTTTGATCTATATAGATCAATCTTGGAAGTCGATACTGACTTCTCTTCTAGTCTCACAAAAGAATCCATGTCCTAGTCTTTCTGATTGGCTTCCTTCTCTGTTATTGAAACAAGGGAATATTCCAGGAGATTTCATATCTCCTAGTAGTTTTTGAAGCTACAATCTAGTCTTCTCATGGCATATATCTCCCAGTCCTGGGAGATGTCTCTTCATTTGATCATTTCTAAGATCAGGATTACTCTTGATTTCTTCCGAGTCTACAAGGAATTCATCATCTCTTACAGGGTATACTTGGTGTTGAATACCAAGTCTAAATATGAAAGACTGAGTCAAACTTCAAACGAGTTATGCTTCTCATCAAGGTGGCTTTATTATCCTTTGACCAAGTCTTATGTGATTTCTAATGTTTGGTCATGTTTGGAGCCTTCTCCTTCTTACAATCAATCTCCATATGAGATTCTTTAGATCTCAAAAGATATCTTCTTCTTCATATTCTTTGGTACATGAATGTATATGGTCATGTACATAGTCTGATTCATGTCTCATCTAATATGTTGTCTTTTGTAACCTTCACTATAGCTTCCTTAGGGTTATCACCTGTAACCTGAACCAAGGTCAACAAAACAACATGAAAGAATAATACTTTTTTTTTATCATAGTAATAAAACAATAGCACAAATAATCGTCACAATAGCTCCTTTACAGATATCACTTGTGACCCATCTGAAACAAAGATCAAAAGTAAGAAATACAATACAAAATGAGATCAACACTCTTCTAGTGTTGTGATCAAACACTCATCCATGGTAACCTTGAACCAACATAAGAAGTTTCACATGCTACCAAGCATAATACTTTTGAAAGACTGCTACCTCAACTATAGTGTTTACTTGTAATGGGGTAGTTATCAACTTTTTCATATGCAACTTTGAATCTTATCAGCTTAATTAATCAAATTTGGAACCTAGATTCTTGTCCTCAAGAATGAGTGTGTTTATTTTCTTCCAAGTCTCCTTCACTCAAGATGACAAGTGATTTCTTCAACCTATTTTCTGTACTAAGACAATATGTTATCTTGACAGAAAGTTGGGTTAGATAATAAACTCTATGATCTCAACTTTAATCCATCTAATATCTTGACTTTAGTTTTGACCAAAGGTTAGTATGATGGTCATAGCTTCAACATGCAACCTAGATCAAAATATTGTCAAAACAAATAGATGCATATTCGAATAATTAAACCTGTGTTTCATTATTCCTCTGAATGTGTTGGATCTTGAGATCATTTTGGATCTATGGCAAGAGATCCCTTATCATACAAATATCCTTTAAAGATTAAAAATTTAAACATATGTGAGTACATAACTTTGATAGAATTTGCAGGTAGTGGCACCATCTGGTAGCAGCAGTAATAATTACCAACCCTTAAAAACTTCAAGGGTGACTGCAATTGATACTTAAACTGATACTACAACTGCAATTGGTACTACAACTGATTCTAAAACTACAACTGCAACTGCAACTGCAACTTAGGGTTTTATGAGGAAACCCTAATTTTTCAAACTTCAAATTTTGAAATTCTAATCCAGGGACTAGATGCACTGAGCTAAGGCAAGTTTGCTGGAGCCGTTAGATTTCAAAAATTTCAAGTTTTCCCCCTTGAAACTTGACTTGTGAAAATCTGGACTGGTACTTCTGGTACTAGTTTTATTTTCCTAGTTTTTCTTGTTTTCTGGTTTTCTGGTACTTCTAGTTTTCTAGTACCAGTCAAAACTGGGGTTTGACTTTCTGGAGTATCTGACCACTAAAAAGGTGCTCTCAAGGTGCCAAATACTTCCCTAGGCTAGGGATCACTTTTCTAGATGGTTTTTAGGATGATATTCCTCTTCAACAAAAAGCCCTAATTTTCTTGTATGACAACAATGACATTTTTCTTTATCCATTGAAAGATGTTCTCTTCATCTTAGATCTGAAACCGTGTTAAGTTCTGATATATTATTAGGTTTATTTTCAATTTACTAGATAATGATAACATAGGTAAGATTACTAAGAGAAATACAATCACAAGATACACAACATTTATCCTGGGAAACCCTCAAGGGGGAGAAAACCCAACAAAAAATTCCTTAATATAGATAGCCAATACAATGCCAAGACAATAAGCCAAAACACTAGAGAATATCCAACACTAAGAAATGCACCTCTCTCTTCCTTCTTCTCCCAACTGTAGTTACCAAAGTTGTGCACTTGATGAGCTAATGAGTGAGTGTGATAATCAGGTGATGGCTTCCTTTATTTATATTGGTTGGCAAGTGTTGAAAAGGTGTCTCTTCACTGGGCATGGTTGACTTGTCTTCTTAGTGGTTATAACCACTTTAATTAGGCCTGGGGCCGACTTCTTAATTTTCATAATACAATTAGGGTTTGACCAATCCAAAAAAGGGGATTTGGTCAATTACAATGAACTACATGATCAATCCACAAAAGGGTATTTGATCTATAAATAAATGACTCAAATAATAATAATAATAAGTAGAATACTCTTTACAATTACAATATTTCAACACAAATGACATGATGTGTCATGATTGTTCCTTCTCTGACCTCATGAAAGGTGATGATGAACCATAATACCTTTTGACATGACATTCACCCTAACCTATGAATCGACCTTAGCACATAATTTCCCACTTTTTAATGTGATTCAAGACTTAGGAAAGTGGACCATTACAAATTGAACATGATGGACTTTACAATCTTGATTCTTTTCTTTTTATGATGGTTTTCTTGTTGATTAAGGTTGGTTGTCATTGATGGAAACACTTTGATGCAATACTGAAATCATATCACTCATGCTCCCCTTGGAACTATGCCTCTATCCTCTGACTCTATCCTTTGCATCTGATAAATCTCTTCCCCTTTGTCATCAATTGCAAAGGTGTCTTTCCATCCGGGGTTGCTCCCCTTGACTGAACTGTCCTCTTATGGTGTTTCCTCATGTAAATCTAAGACATATAAGATAATCATTCAAAAAGAATTCATTTTGGAGTAGAAATAAGTCCAAGTCTCTAGCGAAGATATTCAAAGGATTCTCGTGGAAGTGGTTTTGTGAAGATGTCTGCCACTTGTTCTTTTGTGCCCACATACTCAACTCTGATGTTCTTTTCTACAACCTTCTTCCGTAGAAAGTGATACTTTATTGGAATGTGATTCATCTTGGAGTGCATCATCGGGTTCTTCGAGATATTGATGGCACTTGTATTATCACAATAGATTGGAATGGGCTCATCATACTCAACCTGTATATCTGTCAAAGTTTGTTTCATCCAAAGAACCTATGTACAACATGATGTTGTTGCAATATACTCTGCCTTGGTTGTAGATAAAGATACCAATGATTGTTTCTTTCTTAGACATGATTTTAAACACTCACCCAAGTAGAACGTTGCTCCACTGGTGCTTCATTGGTCATCAATACAACCTGCCCAATATGCTTCTATGTAGGAAATAAGTGATAGATCCTTTCATTTTGGATACCATAATCCAAACTCTTTTGTTCCTTTGAGATATCTGAAACTGCTAACACATGTGACTCCTTTGGTGTTGCTTGAAATTGTGCCACCTGTCCAACTGCCTGCATTACATCTGGTTTGGATTTGTCACATATAGTAGGCTGCCAACCATTGACCTATATTGCCTCTGATCTGTAGACTTCGAATCATCATCTTTTCTCAACTTGCAACTCGTTTACATGTGAGTGATAACTAGTTTGCAATCTTCCATTCCGAACCTCTTTAGAATTTCTATGATATAATTGGTTTGAGAAATAAAAATTCCTTGGTTTCTTTGACGTATCTGAAGTCCCAAAAAGAAGGATAGTTCTCCAAGTAACGACATTTCAAATTCATTTTGCATATCTTTTGCAAATTTCCGGTTTAACCTGTCATCATCACTACCAAAAATAATATCATCAACATAAACTTCAATTAATAAAATATTACCTTCACTTACCTTGATGTAGAGGTTGTTGTGTGCACTTCCTTTTCTGAACCCTGCTTGTTGCAGATACTTATCTAGTCTAGAGTACCATGCTCTAGGAGTCTGTTTTAGACCATACAAGGCCTTCTTTAATTTACACACATAATCTGTGTTCTATGACAACTGAAATCCTTCTAGTTTTTCAATGTAGACTTCTTCTTCAAGTTCCCCATTCAGAAAATTTGATTTTACGTCCATTTGATATACTTTAACATTTTTGGAGCATGCATATGCTAAAAACAACCAGATTGCGGCAACTAGGGAAAATGTCTCTTCAAAGTCAATTCATTCACTCTGTGCTTATCCTTTACATACCAATCTAGCGTTGTTCCTTGTAACTTGTCCATCTTCATTTAATTTATTCCTGAAAACCCATTTTGTGTCGATCACATTCTTATTCTTTAGTCTTGGAACCAGTTCCCAAGTGTCATTTTTCTCTATTTGATCCAATTCTTCATTCATGGCCTTATTCCAAAATTCATCCTTGTTGGCTTCTTCAAAAAAGTTTGGTTCAATTATAGATAAGAGTGCTAGGTGTGTTTGTTCTGGTGAATGGATTTTTCTTCTAGTCTCAACTCCTGCATCTTTGTTTTCAATAATCTCATCTGAAGGATGATTCTTTTGTACTTGTTTGCTAGGTTCCTTTGGAGATACTTGTTGAACTTGCTCTTTTGTTTCTATTGGATTCTCTTCATCTTCCTCTTCTACTTCATCTTCTACTTCTTCTTCTTCGAAAAGTTGTTCCATTGATTTGTTTTCTTCTTCCTTTGATTCTGATCTGCCTGTTTCATCAGTTGTTACGTTGATGCTTTCCACAAATTTGTTCAATCTTAGATTGTAACACTTGTATGCTTTCCTTGTACTTGAGTAAAAAATAAGTACTCCTTTGTCCACACGAGAGTCAAACTTTCCCATTCTTCCATCTTCTCTTTTGATGTAGCATTTTCTTCCAAAAACTCTGAAGTGCTTCACATTTGTTGGTATTCCTTTCCATAGCTCGTAGGGAGTTTAATCATTGTTGTTTCTGAGCATTACTTTGTTTTGAATGTGAATTGTTGTATGCACTACTTGTGTCCAAAATATATCTGTCAATTTGGAATCCATTAGCATTGTTCAAGCGATTTCCTGTACTATCCTGTTCTTTCTTTCAACAACTCCATTCTGTTGAGGTGTCCTAGCAATGAAGAATTTCCTTTTTATTCCATGACTGTTGTAGTAGTCCATAAATTCCTTTGAAGTGAAGTATCCTCCATTATTAGATCTCAATTATTTGATTCTTGAACCCATCTCATTTTCAACCATTTCCTTATAGATCTTGAAGTTTTCAAAATCTTCTAACTTGTTATTGAGAAAGAAAACTGCAGTCATTCTTGTAGAATCATAAAATAATAACATAAAGTATCTCTCACCTTTTAAGCCCTTTGTTGTAGTTGCTCCAACTATATCTCTATGGACAATTTCCAGTGGTCTTGTTGTTGAATATTCCTTTGATTTGAACCTAGTCTTTGTTTGCTTTCCTTGTTAACAATGCTTGCCTAAAGTGTTGGTTAGTTTCGTGATCTGGGGCATTTCTCTGACTGCTTCTCTTTTGCTGACTTTGACAAGGTTATCAAAATGCATGTGACCCATTCTTCTATTCCATAGCCAACTTTCATATTCCTTTCCTAGAAAACACTTTTCATTTCCAATTTTACTTAACACATATATGTTGTTTGAAGTTCTTGCAGCTATACCGACCAATTTCCCTGAACCGTCTCTTCTTATATCACACTTTTGTGAATCGAAAGTAACTTTATGACCTTGGTCACACATTTGAATCACACTTAGAAGATTAAGTTTCATATCTTCTACCAGTAGAACATTTTTTGCCTTTTTATTCTTGTTCTCAATTCAGACTGTGCCTTCTCTAATGATTTTGGCTGAATTATCATTTCTGAAGGAGACTGATCCATTTCTTTCCTTTCGCAATGTAAGAAATTTGTCTCTATCACCTATCATGTGTTTTGAACACCCACTGTCAACATACCAACCGTGTTTCTTCTGCTTAGCTTGTAGAGCGATTGTGCATTCTTCATTGCTATATTGATATTTCTTTCTTATCCATGTCATTTTCTGAGGTTCTTGTCTATGACTATTTTTATTCTATTGTGGTTCTTTAGGAGGGACTATCATTCTGCAATTTTTGGCCACATGTGCAAAATTGTTACATTTGTAACATTCTACTTCAGTGCTCAAAGATTCAAACCTGTTGTAACTTCTTCTTTTTGTTTGACTAGGTCTTCTTGAGAAACCCCTTTGTGTATGACTCAAAGTTTTTATTGTTCCTATTTTTAGCTCTGTAAATCATAGATTTATGTCCAAAATTATTGCATGCATAACATAAACCAAAAAATATAGTTTGATACCTGGGAGTTGAAGATCTTCTGAAAGAAGGTGCTCTTATGAATCCTTCTTCTTCTTGAGGCCTATCTGTCTGTTGTTGATTATGAAATATGAATCTTTTCGGTGGAGGAGTGTCCCTGTAATCTTCCTTGTACATCTTTCTATCCCCATTTGATTGTTTCTGCATAGCTTTTTGGATTTGTTTCTTGCTGTTTTGTTTTGGATATTGATCCCTTTTCTGTCTAATTGTATCCAAGTCCCAACTTGTCAAGATGAATTTTTTTATTGTTGATAATGTTATCCAGAAATTTTGAGCTATTCTGCATATTTTTATTTTGAATATCCTTTCTTAGTGTGACAATCTTTGCTTCCAAGTGTCCAATTATCTTGTCCTTTTCTTCTAGTTGTTCTTTGAGTGCTTCTTCAATTATTTTATCTTCTTCTATTTGAACCTTCAATCTTGTGATCATTTGTTCTATTTCTCAAGTGTCCTTTTTCTTGTCTAGTTCTGCTTGTAGTTTCTTATTTTCTCTTCTGATAACTTCTATGGAACACATTAATTCTTCTCGATAGTCAAATTCCACCTCTTCAATTTCGTCTTCGAATTCTTCATATCCTTCTTTGACTTCTTCATATTCTTCTTCAGAGTCTTGTTTTTCATAATCCGTTACTGCCATGAATAGAACTCTTCCTGTCTCACTGTCACTGATTCTTCATCTGATGATGAGATGTCTTCTTTGATGGATAAGTTTTTATTGAAATATTTATTTGTAGTTATTTTCCCTTTATATGTGTGTTTTCCTTTTGAGTAACCTTCATCATTTCTCTTTTTCTTATGAGGACATTTGTTAGCAAAATGACCAATACCATAACAATTAAAACAAATTAAAGGAATCTTACCTCTATACCTACCATTAGTTCCCTTGTTCAGTCTTTTGACGAAGTTGGACACTTCATTATCTTTCGAGACATCATTGTTGTTGTTATATTCTTCTTGTTGCTTTTTCTTTTTCTTTGATCTTTTGGATGCTTTGAAAGCTACTTATTTTACATCTAGATTTTCCTATTCAGTTCTCATTTCATATGTTGTGAAGATTCCATGCAGTTCATCCATGCTTATTGAGTTCAGATCTAATCTGTTTTCTAGTGCTGATATCTTAGGGTTGAATCTCATAGGAAGAGATCTTAGTANAATCTCATAGGAAGAGATCTTAGTACCTTTTGAACAATTACAGATTCTTTGATTTCTTCTCCCAATCCTATGATTGCATTCATTGTTTCGTCAACTCTTAAGAAGTAGGCTGCAATATTCTCATCTTCCTTCATTTTTAGTTGTTTGAACTGACCTCTGTAAGTTTGATGTTTTGCTATTTGTTGGTGGAATTGTTGGTACTATGTATCCATCTACAATTGATTTCCAAATTTCAAACCCATGTGCTTGTATATATGTCTTCATCCTTATGCTCCAAAAAACATACTTATGTCCATCAAAGTGTGGTATTCCATTTTTATATGAGTTGGTACTCTCCATGATCTACCTTTCAGTGGCTAAACTAATTTCTGAAGGAACCTTCTCTGATACCAATTGTTGGATTACTAGGAGGGGGGGTGAATCAGTAATAGCATAATTATAATCATTTTTCTCCAAATAATCCAATTGTTATATCAATGTAGAATTATTATCCAATAATGAGCAATAAGAAATGAAC
Organism: Picea abies; assembly: GCA_900067695.1. Classification (NCBI taxonomy): domain Eukaryota; kingdom Viridiplantae; phylum Streptophyta; class Pinopsida; order Pinales; family Pinaceae; genus Picea; species Picea abies. Next base: position 1,543 of record CBVK0100502142.1, on the reverse strand, counting down.
AATCACACACATACACAATACACCATTGTTTTATGTGGAAACCCAAATTGGGAGAAAACCATGGAATGGTTTATCTTATATGTCTTGAAGAATTACATTCATTGGAAGCACCAACTTCCTCTTTTTTCTAGCTGCAACTGGAAGGAGGCTCCAACCCCCTAGTTTATCAAGCTATAACCTGAGGGAAGCTCCAACTCCCCAAATCTCTGGCTACAACCAGAAGGAGGCTACAACCCCCTATGTTCTCTGGCTACAACCGAAAGGTGGCTACAACCACCTGTCCTTGCCCCATCCAATCGCCCTAAAGTAGAATTAGAATGATGGAACCACTGTCACACTATCACTGTGATATATACCTTTGTAAACATGTACCAATAAAATTGAACCATGAATCAACCATGCATCAACCTGTACCTAAACCTGTAATCAACATGTACCATAAACAAGTGCATCAACCATGCACCAACCTATACCAAACAATTAGTAATAAACCTGTACCATAAAAAAGTGCAACCAACCATGTACCAAGTATGTACCAATCATGTGTCAAGTACTCATCAACTATGACTCATCAATATTTACCAACATCATCAACTATACACCTCATCTATGTGCCAACTCATCAACTACTTGTCTCAAGCATGTACCCAACTTGTACCTCAACCAAAAGCATTCATCAATTTCATCATCCAAATATGATTTGTAGCTCCGTAATAGACCTAGTGTATATGATCACATACCTACAAACCTTCCTTAACTTTAACAAAAAGAGACTAGCATTTTCATCAAACGTTTCTTTAGTCTCACAAGACTAGTTTTGGATTAGTCAACAACCCTAACTTGAAATAATCATAACTTTGTACATGTAATGAATAAAGATTTGAAACTGATACACAATTTTCTTCAGTGTGTTTTATGAAATTTCTCCAAGTGTTACTAATTGGAACCTCTCTAAAAAAGAGTTATGGCAAAAATGGTACACCTTGTTGAATTCTGGCGTATTCTAGAGAGCAATCTTGTAGAGCGTGCCCCGCATGGAATATTTGTTAAATTGATATGAAATTGTTACACAACATACTACGGACTGTACTCTAACCAAAAAATTTGGTCTTACTGAATTTTTATATGTTATGAAGAAGTTATGACGTTTTTACCCGAAACACCTGTTTTTGACTAGTTTCAGGACTAGCAACAAACCCTATTTTCCACGGAGTGTAACTCCAAAAATACAATGACACACAAGATGAATTTTTTACCATAGATACTTGGATATGTTTCCTCAATTTCATAGAAATTTCACGGTTTGAATCATTCTAGAAAATAAGTTATTGCGAAAATGGTGAGATGACCTGAAAATAAACATACCTTAGAAAGCATCATCAAAATAATTAATCCTTCCTTGAGTTATGGCCTTATTTTCTTCACTTTCCTCAGAAATATGGATTATATATCCTTTGGTTACCTCAAAAACCTATAGGTATTCAATATTCTCAAGTGTTTCTTAAGTTAGAGAGCCTTGCCTCTTATTTATACTCTCCAAGTA
>CBVK0100502141.1:0-10951 GCA_900067695.1 Picea abies | reverse complement strand
GCCACATTTTGTGAGAATATTTCATCCCTTTAAAAGGAAGGATAATACAACAATTTGTATTCCAAGAAGATCCAAAGACATAGCCAAGATGTCCTGGTGAAATCCGTTAACAACTCGATGATCTCTTGTCTCAAGTTTTATTATGCATATTTTATTTCTGCAATTATGATTATTAATTCATTAAGTAATCGATATATGAGACTAAAAAAATATTCACCGAGTTAGCATTCAATTTGGATTCAAGTCTTCATAAGCACATATTTTCACTTTTGATGCAATTAAGTTCAATAGATCTGCAATTGTAAATCTAGCCTTCATTAAGTGGTCTAGAACCAACTCAAATTTGGTATAAGTATCACCCCAGTTTCAAATCAAGTGGTATAAAATCAAGATTGAAGGGGCTTGCAGGTGTTGAAGACAATATGGGAAAATAATCAAAGAATGCATGGCTCAAATACCTTGAATAAATAAACCAATACATTCAATTAGATAATGCAGAGCTCAGAAGGCTTCTACAAGTTGTAGAGAATGAGAATTTGAAATTGAGACTCATGCTAGAGAAGCATGTGGAAGAAAAAGTTGGAGAATGTTCCACTACATAGGAACAAAAAAGTCCCTACAAGACCATATCAACTTGTGGCCATGGCAGGTATACTAATTATGGTTCATGTCATGAAAATGTTGATAGCTACACATATTGTTAGATAATAGAGAATTCTCTCCATTCATGATCCGGATTTCTGAGCAGAATGAAATGATTAACATACTAAACACAATAAACACAGAGATATGAAGAATAACACAAATATCTAGTGAACAATAAGCTACACATATTGTTAGATAATAGAGAATTCTCTCCATTCATGATCCGGATTTCTGAGCAGAATGAAATGATTAACATACTAAACACAATAAACACAGAGATATGAAGAATAACACAAATATCTAGTGAACAATATCTTTGATTGAATAATGAAATAGGATGAAACTGTAAAACTACAGAACTGCAACACTTGCTCGAATGGTGGTAGCTATCTCTAAGAAGATATGTGGATACTACATGCATCCGTCTGAGCATAATGCATTACAATGAGGCTCTAGAGGCCTTTTTTGATATTACTCATGAATTCCAAAACCATAGACATCCAAAAACCTAACCCTAGGAGGTGAAACATCAAAATTCATGTGGGCTCCTATGGGTAAGTTGGTACCTCAACTTCTCGGGATCGTAAATTTTGCATACGACCTTCATTTTAGGCACGTGATATATCGTTGGAAAGGTCTTTCAGAGAAATACAGATTCTGCTCTTAAACTATGATCCTTTCTATAGTTTGGCTTTGGCGAACCAAAATAAATTGTTTAGGCCTCCAAAACAGCCCTGGAAGTACAACAAGATGTGCTAACATGAAAACATACAAAATAAGGCAGTTGGATTAGGTGATAGGCCACCAATATCCACCTGGAATATGTGTAGGGCTTTAGACAACCCTAGAAGTGTAGAACCCACAATTAGAAAGAAGTACAAATGAATGTGTTGAACTAAAAATGGACAAGAATAGCCAATTAGAATAGGTGGGTGGCCACCAATAGCCAACTAGATCAATCCTCCCCCCTTAGGAATCAATGGTATCCATTGCGTTGAGTTCCCCCATCAGGTGAGGAAAATTCTACAAGATTTGGCTCTGGGTGAGCCACTTGCCTTGGTGTAGGAGTTGCCCTGCCTTCACAACCCGATAAAATTGGATCCTTTGTTGGAAAGTGCCATTGACCTGTGTTTCCACTATCTTATCATTGAATGCTTGTTCCATGTAGTCAGGGTTGAGATTTGTGAGTGTCAATTGTTCTATGATCTCTAAGGTGTCCAATAATGGTGGAAAATATGGTCGAAGGAGGTCCACATTGAACACTGGGTGAAGGCCAAGAAAGGGTAGAGTGTTCAGCTCAAAAACATTGCTACCCATGACCTTGGTGATAGTGTAAGGCCCATAGAGAAGTGGGTGGAGCTTTCGATGGGGCCATTTGAGATGATCCTTCTACAAATTTAACTATAATTTGTCTCCAACCTGAAACTAGTGTGGTACCCTGTGTTGATCATGGCCCTGCTTGTACTTGGCATTAGATTTATGCAAAAGCTCCTGGAACTATTGGTGGATGTGTTGAATCCTCTCAATGAATTGGGTGTCTTTGTCAATCGCAGAGTGATCATGGGAAGAGTTTGTCTGTGTGGTGGCAAGAGAAAGTGAAAAATCAATGGGTCCCAAGTGTTGTAATCCCAACCCCATCTAAAATGGGCTATGGTCGGTGGATTTATGGAGAGCTCCATTGTAACTATGTTGAACATAGGGGAGACTCTCATCCCATGTATGTGAATGACTATATTTTTACATGTGTAGGATGTTCAAAATCATCCAATTGATGACCTATGTTTGGCCATCAGTTTGGGGGTGGAAAGCAATGGATTTTGTGAGATTGGTGTCCAACAGTGACCAGAGCCTCGACCAAAATGTGTTTAGGAACCTGTTCTCCTGGTCGAAGATGATGGTCTGTGGTATCCCAAAGTGGATGCACACTTGTTCGAAGAATAGATTGGAAGCATTAGTCGTTTTGATATTCTTCTTGCAGGCTGGGAGGATGGCCATCTTTGAAAATCGATCAACGACCACAAATACATAGTCATTTCCTTTCCTGGTGCACCAAAGGCCAGACATGTAATCCATTGATATGGATTCCCAAGGATTTTAGGGAGAAGGAAGAGGGGTGTATAAGCCTTACTTTTTGATGGTTGTCTTGGTAATGGAACATGAAGTTCAATATATGATATACTTGTTGGCATGCTATCGATGTTTTGTCCAATAAAAGTGTTTCTGAAGAATTGCCACAGTTTTCTCCACGCCAAAATTTTCTACCATCTGACTATAGTGGGATTCCCAAATCGTCTTTGCACGCTCTCTTGTAGGAGTATAGAGATGTCCCAAGTGGAATAATATTGTCTTGAATGTGAAAATCAATGACATTTTCACCTATACCCAAGAGTTGATAGGTGATGGCAAAGTATGAATCTTGTTGATAAAGTTGGGGCCACTTAGATGCTTCATGTCCATAGGAATGGAGCACAGTGGTGAGTGAATCCACAAGAGGTCAACTAAGGTAGTCAGTGACATGATCTGAGATACATGTCTTATACTTGATGTTGATATGGAACTTTTGTAGGTAGCTAGACCACTTCTGATGGCGGTCATTTTTCAATTTCCCCTGTGTCTGTATGAACTACAGAGGCTTTTGATAAGTGTATATGATCGTCTCCTTTCCCAGAATGTAATGTTTCCCTTGACGACATGCTTGTACAATGGAATACATTTCCTTGTCATAGGTGGGGTATTTGTGAACATTATCTGAGAGTGTCTCACTATGGTATGCCACTGGATGACCATGCTGAGTGATAACTATGCCCATAGCATAGTGAGATGCATCAGTCTTAATATTGAATGGTTGTTTTCGATTAGGAAATGAGATTACTCGAGTTGAGCACAAGTGATGATTCATATCATCGAATTCTTGTTGTTGTTCCTTCCCCCACACGAACTTCACCCTTCCACCACCCTTCATCACCTGGGTGAGGGCCCATGCAATATGGGAGAATCCCAACACAAACCATTGGTAGAAATTGGTGAGGGCCCATGCAATATGGGAGAATCCCAACACAAACCATTGGTAGAAATTGGCTAGTACCAAGAAGCTCTGAATATCAGTCAGTGTGGTCAGGGATGGCCAATCACAAATGAATTATATCTTAGCTAGATCAACATGTACCCGATTCTCATCAACAATGTATCCCAAGTATTGGACCATGTTCATGCCAAAACAACATTTTTCCAAGTTGGCATATAGCTTGTGTTTCCGTAGAGTACTCAAAACCTATTGAATATGCCACATGTGATTCTCCTATGTTCTATTGAAGATGAGGATTTCATCCAAATATACCACCACAAAGGAGTTGGTGAAGGGTCTCAATACATCATCCATCAACCTCATGAAAATGGTTGGTGAATTTGTTAAGACAAAGGGCATGACTAGCCATTCGAAGAGACATTTTTTAGACTTGAAGGTTGTCTTCCATACATCATTTGGTTTGATGGGAACCTGGTGGTAGCCAGACTTTAGTTCAATATTTATGTAGAACGTTTTCCCCTTGAGTTGGTCAAGAAGTTCATCAATCTTGGGAATGGGGTACGAGTTCCTGACTATGATTTTGTTTAAGGCTCTGTAATCAATGCAGAGTCTTCAAGTCTCATCCTTATTCTGCACTAGTATAATCGGGCTTCCTCAAGCGAAGGAGTTGGGTTTTATTTTCCCCTTTTGAAGAAGATCTTATATCTGATGCATGATTTCATCATTTTCCATCAGCAAGAGACAATAGACTGGTGCATTAGGTAAAGGTACATCGGGGTTCAGATCAATTGGATGCTTGACTTGGAAATGTGTTGGTTCCCCTGTAGGTGAGGAGAATATGTCTTTGTATTCTTCCATGATCCCATCCACTTGATTTTACTGCAAAGAGAGGCCCTGTGTAGATTCCATGGATATGGTGGAGACCTTCTTCTTACTATGAGCACGGATCACAAAGAAGACAAAATTCCTGGTCAGTGAAATGACCTTACTGCATTTCTTAGAAAAGATTAAAGAAATAGCAGTAGGTGATGCTACCTCTGGTATCCTGTACAATTGTCTACCCAAAGTAATAATAACACTGCAGTGTCTAGACTCATACACAACATGGTGCTTCCAAAAATATGGTTGTCCTAAAAGAACATCACAAACTTCAAGGGGAGAAATATCAAACAGTACCTCATATTTGAAAGGATTAATACCGTAGGGAAGACGACATTGTTAGCTAACACAAAGATCTCTTCCTTGGTGAAGCCAAACGATGGTGTAGTTTTGCAGGTGCGTTTTCATTGGTAGGTCCAACCACTTGATGAACTCTATTGAAATCGGTTTCTTCTGACTACCTCTATCGATAATGAAATGAAGCGGAGCCCCCTTTACCCACATCTGTGAGTGAAAGAGGCATTCCCCTTCCTTTGGTTCTTATGGTTTGCTTAGCCCAACTTTGGTGGTAGTGATACTGGCACTGGATTTAGCATCGATAATATGCTTCCCTCCTTCAGGATTTTATTCGAAATTAGAATCGGCCTCTGACTCAGAATCCTTTAGTTTTTCCATGAGTGACTACTTAGAGTGGCATTCTTCAGTTTTCTACCAAGGGATTTTATGGTACTCACACCATTTTCCAGTGTCCTTCTTCATCCTCTCATTTCCCTTCTTGTGTTGCGGCATGGAATGGTTTTCCTGAGGGTGACCATATTGACTTGGTCCCTTGCTATGTAGGTTGGGGCCACCTTTTCTCTACTTTGGCTGTGAGGGGTTTGCAGATCCAAACTCTCACCTTTTCTGCTTAAATTTTTTCTCGATCTTGACAATGTATCTATAAGCCATGCCTAATGAGGCGATGTCCATAAACTCCGTTTCTTTTTGAATTTATCTATGCAAAAAAATATGGTATTTGAGCACCATATGACGCTCAGACTCTTTGATACCCAATTTGGTGTGTAGGGTATGAAAAATATTGGTGAAATCTGGTACTTTCTAGTCCATTTATTGATGTAGGGTCGTCCATCTAGTGTACTAGTCCTCATAGCTTCCAAAAGATAACAACAACTAAAGAAATAAAACTAAAATGCATGAGGAAATTTGAACCAAAATCAATCAAACAGTTGACCAATAATCATGCCATCAATGGAGAAGTATATTAATGGGAAAAAACCATAGAAAAAGGGGGAATTATGGATCCCCTCTTCCTCCTTGGGAGGGATCTTGAATCCCCTATGTGAGATCTCTTCTTACAAATGGTAAACTAGAAAGAAAATGGTGAAGAAATCCAAGCTTATTCCCTCAAGAGGTGAGGTGAATAGCTTAATGAGATGATGCTAGTATTCTCCAAGAAGAAAATAGGTTTCTTGTATGAGAATAGAGGTAGCATAACAATACAATGGGATTCTTGAATTCTAAGTGCACCCATGGAATCCTTTTATATCTCCCCTTTGAGGTAATATCCAACCAGTCTTTAGTGTGAACGAGGGGCCCTTTAGGGTACCCTTAGGTCTTTGACCAACCCCCCACTCAGATTCAGCTCGAATTTGAGAGACAAATCAAGTTGGGAGCTGGTCTAGAAGTGGTTGGAGGGGTGACAAGAACCATAAATTCATCGTTCACATGTGTGTGTGGATTTTTTCCACACATGGCACATTGTGCGCTCTATGGGCTTGTTTGGCCCATGCACTATGTGTGCGCATCCTTTAGTGGTTNNNNTATAAATTGTTTGACCAGTTGTATAGCTTTCTCCTCTTGGAAAATGATTTCTTGGTGTTGCAAGTGCATTAATAGGTGTTTGGAGATGTAGTATTCCTGTAACCATTTGCAGACGAAATTTAAGTGATAACATATGCCCTCTGATGTGTGAGGTTAGGAGGATACGTATAGCCGAAATGCATCAATGTTTCTTCTGTTGCGAGTAACATTGTAAGGAAGCATGTTTGGAAGAACTGCTAAAGTGATCCGTTGGAGGGAAAGGGGAAACTATGGGATGAAACCTTTCTCTAGGTCAGAAAAATAAAGTATGTATACAAACTAGGTGGGCATGCCCCATGCTCATGTTATGTAACTCAAAATATGTAAGATAGTAACTAGAGATATATGTTGATCTAGATAATGGAAACACCCTATGGGGTGGTTTGATAACGCCATATGACAATGATTATGGTGAAAATACTCTGAAAATAGGTAAGGAAGACTATAGGAAGTGTTGATGAGTCGTAGACATTGATGGCCTAACAAATTCAGAGGTCTTCAGCTAGTATAAAACAACTGCAATAGTCCCAAAGTAAGAACCACCGTAACATGATATTGTGTTGAATTCGAATGTTAAGGGGGTCAATGACAATAGAGAGAAATGATGATTCTCTCTATGTCATCCGAGACTCCTCATTGTAAAGGTAATGAGAGTCAAGATATTTTTTCCCTTCTGAAAAATATGTCGATATCAAGAAAAAGGGAGACATAAATCCAAGAAGAGAAAGGTCTTCATGAAATCTACTGGATAAAATTAGGAACTAATAAGGAACATGGATGAAGTCAAGATGTGGTGAGACACAATACTACCCTTGGTTGGGGATATTTGTGAAGGATAAGTGGTAGAAATCGTGAAAATGGATCTAGCATCAGGGGGACGACTAGATGTGGGTTAAATTGTGCCAGAGGCATGACAAGGTGGAAAAAATCAGAGATCATGGGTACATGGATGTGGGATACTCGGGGTCTATGGACGATGTCAACAAGAGTAGAATATAATGAATTCCCCAACCAAGGGTGATATGGGTTTCTTTTCCAGGAAAAGAAGGTTGCCAAGGGAGACAACAAAAAACTATGTAAATGTTGGAAACAAAGGCTTTTTACAATGACCAAATGAATAAAGAATAATTTGGGATGAGTGTACAGATACAGGAATGGGTGCCCCAGTGCAAGATGGCTTGGCATGTGAGGGTTCAAGTTGTGTGGAGAACGGGTGGAGGGTGGGGTCCCCATGGGTGGGTTTCGATGTGACCATGGGTGGGTTTCGATGTGAGGTAAATGAATGGAGGACAATCTGTAGATGGGAAAACTGATTGTGGAGGAAATTGAGGGTTAATGATACTGTGGATGCGTAATCAGATGTGAACCATGATGAGATAACCTGGGATTCCATTTGGTAAATCTAGATAAAATGAGGAGGAGTATGCGGTTGATTCTCGAAAATGCGTAAGATTATTAGGACTCCCATCCCTAGGGGTTGAAATCATCATGAGTGTCAAAGTGCCAAGGGGGACTATGAATGGGAAAAATCATGTAGGGGAGAGAACTACCGGGTGACATTACCAAAATTTAGCAGAGGTGACAATACTGCAGAGCTGGATGTAGGGACCCTAAAAACAAATGTTGAAGGGTGTGACTGGGAGATGCATTTGGTATTCAGAGGGAATGATTACAAGCCAGTGTCGATCATATACCTGAAGGGGATACACTGATATGTGATGACCAAGTACCTTCACACATGAAAACTGAATACTCGATGTGAACAATATCTAAAGATAAAGAACATATAACAATTATGTGATAATTTTGAACATGAGCAGGAATGCCTGAGTGTGTCATGGAAAGATGCTCCACCAGGGAAAAGTGAAAATGTTAACCCGAGGAAAATGACTATGTAAGTGGTCGAAAATGGTTTGGAAAATGGAGCTTATGGGCTCCTGTACCAAAAAATGAAAGTGGGGAAAAGGCCTTAGATATGGATGGTGGGCCCATAATGCCATCCTAATTCCACCGACACTATGGGAGATCGGGCAGTAGTTTGGTGGGAGGACATGGACCTCCCCTTTTCTCAAGGACTGATGAATAAATATAATGAATTAAATTCACAAGAACATTGGTATGGAGTGCTAGAGGAAGCTCAAGCAGATATGTGTGGCATTCCGCGACTAATGTGTGGCAGACGTATGGGATAGATGGAAAATGATGAGTGTAATTCCCATATTATGTGCATATGGCACATGTGAAATTGGTACGTATATTTTTTTTTCATGTGTTTTATGACTCCATAGTAGTGGGGCACATACTTGGTGGAGTGGCAAGAAAAAGGGGTGCTTGAGGAAGCTAGATAAAACTGCATAGCTCGGGAAGAGAAGGACATTTTTTAATGAGGTGTCCTTTTTTTTCACATAAGGCACAAGGGAGTTAAACTTGGGGAAGTAGTGGAGCTTTGGGCTCATTTCGCCTTCGTCTACCCATGGTAGTGGTGGTACTGTTGCCCGTTGGAGGAGGTAATGGTGTAGCAGGATCTTGTAATGAGATCTGTATCGACAATCCCTCTACCTGAGGAGGGAGAGATGGTGGAGGCACCATTTATGGTGGATGGAGATACCATATAGGGATGGCAAAGACGATGTTGGGAAGGGTGAGGGAAGCAACTACTTGGAATGATTCGACTCTAGGTGGGGGTAGAAAAAGGGAATTTGGGTAATGGCCTAGGGGACTGTCTCCCAAACTGGGATTTTCCCCTAGAGGGGGGGAGATCCATGACAAGTGGTGCAGTGGTGCTCTGAGGGAAATACTGAGGTAGTATTTCTTCAACTGGTGGAACTTTGATACTTGGTGATGGGATTATTGTCTTCGATGTCTATTCATTTAGAGGAAACTACACATACTTGTGCTGAAAAGGTGGGTTTAGGAATGGTGGCACCCCCTTGATAAGTGCCCAACATGGATGGGTCTTGGAATAACCCGGTAGAAAAAGGGAATTTGGGTAATGGCCTAGGGGACTGTCTCCCAAACTGGGATTTTCCCCTAGAGGGGGGGAGATCCATGACAAGTGGTGCAGTGGTGCTCTGAGGGAAATACTGAGGTAGTATTTCTTCAACTGGTGGAACTTTGATACTTGGTGATGGGATTATTGTCTTCGATGTCTATTCATTTAGAGGAAACTACACATACTTGTGCTGAAAAGGTGGGTTTAGGAATGGTGGCACCCCCTTGATAAGTGCCCAACATGGATGGGTCTTGGAATAACCCAGGGCTAATGTTGACAACTGGAAAATCATCCGAGCTAGCGCAAACAAGGAGGAGGATGTTATCGATGTTGGAAGAATGGTTAGGTTGGTAATGTGTAAGATGGTCGATGGTGACGATCTTCCCATTATGGGGGAACATCATTGTATGAAACACATAAGAGGCGATCTCCTTCATAGCATACATGTAGCGGTGTCCGAACAAGATATTGTAATCAAGATGGAAATCAATAACTTCAATGTCAATAAGGATGGTTTTTCCCCCAAGTTCTATGGGGACATTTTGACAAAGCCTTGTGGAAGATGTTGGTCGATCAGCGTAAGCTCGAAGGGTGATGACAGAGGGTACTAGCTCAGGGGAGCCAATTTTATTCCATAATTTTTTAGACATGATGCATGTGGATGCACTTTCATTGATGATACACTGATAAACTATGGTGTTCTAGATCTTAACTGGTATCTGGAAGGCTATTTGGGCAGGAAGACCTGGTTCTCCGCTATCTGAATCAAATGTGATCGGTTGCATGTTAGCTAGGTCGACTACCCCCAAGGCAGAAAGAAAGGATTTTTCGTTGTGATAGACAGTTTTGGAGGACCTCCAAAACAGACATGTCTCTAGGAGACTGGGCTAAGTCATCAACTAGACTATAATTATGAGAATCTCTAATATGAAGGTTATTCACATTTTGTCATAAAGGCATATGTGGTATGCAGGGAATGGGTTCCGCGTTAGGATGTGGAATCATCAATGGTTTTCCTGTAGTAGCTGGTAGTGTTTCTGAGATGGTTGGGGTAGATTCAGCAGGCATACCATATTGACAGTTGCGGGTTTGTAAAATAATTTCTTCACTGGTGAGGAGGACACTACGATGAANNAAATACTTGGGTTGAGTGGTACCCAAGTTTGGATATTTCCCCATTTGTGGTGGGGTAGGGTTGATCAGTTGTTGGGTGTTCCTCACACCTTGGTATGGTATGGGGTTTTGCAAAAGATCCGGAGGTGGTGGTTAAAATACTGTTGTGGGGCATGCTGAGGGCCATATGGTGTCAGAGGGTCCTATGAGTTCATGGATTCCCTCATCTGTTGGAGATCAAGAATTTGGGGGAAATGATGAGTATAATTTCCATACTCACCACATATAGCGCAAGTGAATTTATTCTGAATATTGTTGTTCTTCACTTGTCGTGGTTGATTGTTATTATTTCCCCCTTCGGGGCCTTGGTATTGGTTGCCCCCAGCGGGATGATTGTGGGGGTCATTCCCTCCTAGTACTGGTTTGAGTTTCCTTGA
>CBVK0100502139.1:0-10955 GCA_900067695.1 Picea abies | reverse complement strand
ATATTGATCACACTACCAACCTTCCTAACCTTTTAACTCAACAAAAGTATAGTGATCTTGGAAAGCTTCTCTTAATGCTTTTTTAGCACAAAAACAAAATTCTAAAGAAGCACAAGTAATCACTTACCCTCTTAAGGTCTCATAAACCAATTAAATCTTAGTGGAAATTAATCATCATCACCATCACTATTTTTTTTTATCTTAATATTATTAATATTATTATTACATTATAATTTATTTTTTTAATAAATCCATCTCAAAATTAAATTATAACCAATTTCCCCTCTAAATTCATATTAATATTGAATTATAACCGATGTCCGTTTTGAATTCAATATTAAATCATAGTCAATTTTCCTAGTGAAGTCATGTTAATATTGAAATATAGCAAATATTGACTTATCGATATTTTAAAGCTCAAATATTCAAAGATGCCACAGTCGAAACAAATTAAAAACTATAGAATATTCAAAGTTGAAAATATCACACGTGTATTCTAATGAAAGACATCTAAACTCTTTAATTAAAACCGATATTAAGAAAACGGGATCAACTATGCTATAAAGTCAAATGTATACATACATTGATTTGATATAGCACCATGCTAAATCCTTATAAGGGAGTTGACTTTTATTATAATTATTAAAAATATGATTATTATTTATTTGTCAATAATAATTACTATTAATAAGAATAATAAGTAACCACTAGTGTACATAGAAGACTAATTGAACAGTACAAAGTCAAAAGTAGAACTAATAAAAAAAAACTTACCACGTCATCATTGAACCAGCACAGGGTTATGCGGTTAGAAGGGCGTTGACTAAACATTTTATAATTTGTTTTTTGGTTTGGAAGTCTGCCAAGTAAATTTGAACAAAATATTTTTTTGTTGTTGTTGAAAAATCTATAAAACATTTGAATTATACAAATTTAACTATTCAAATATATAGATCCAATTATTTCTTACTAAATTTGGATAAAATTAAACAAAAAAAATAACCAAAAAACTTCCAAAAAATAAAACTTTAAACCACTCTATTTGAAAATCCAAAACTCTGCCAAAAATACAATCGACATCCCCAAAATATCAAATCAGACACAATCCGTTGAATTTTTACGGCATATAGCACATAATGCATAAAGATTTTGTCTAGGGTTCTTGTACTTCTCCTTTAACAAATCTAGGCCGTCTTTACATACCATTAATTTACAAACGCTGATCAATAAAAACAAGAAATTAATTTACAAACGCTGATCAATAAAAACAAGAAGTCATCTTTACTTGTAAACAATAAGTCATTTTTAGGTCGAAAGGAGTATACTTATTGACAATGGGCGGATTTAATAGGGGTTTAGTGCTTAATAAGTTTTCTATGGACAGGATTAAATATGGCTGGAATATTCTTAGTAGTCACACAAAATAAATGTCTATGATTTCAATCATTAACTTTCTAGCTATTATAAAGACATCCGTTTATGTGTTTACTTTTTTACATTTAATAAGAGACAGATTCTTAGTAGTCACACAAAATAAATGTCTATGATTTCAATCATTAACTTTCTAGCTATTATAAAGACATCCGTTTATGTGTTTACTTTTTTACATTTAACTAATCATATTTAAAAATTACTTTGATAACTAACTGATTGCCACATAAGTGATTAACATAAATTAAAATATTAACACCAAATAAATGAAACTCAACCGTTTCATATGCCTTTCGGCGTTCATCAGTCACAATTATGTGACTGTACTAGTTACTGGACAATAATTTCAAAAGTAGTAGGTTAAAGATTCTATTAAATGAAGAATTTTGGGTGGACATTTACCTGAAATTTGGTGAGAAATTATTGGATTCTTAGATTTAAGTAATTATTTATGTAGAATAATCCGAGTGTTTTAGAGTTTTTCAGCAAACTGAATTCATTTCTGTATTCAAAAATAAATTATAAACAACAAAAAAAAATAGTGATTCATGTAAATTTATATCACCGAATTCCAACAACAACAAAAAAGCTATTTCATAGAACAACTAGCCAACAACACCATTTGTAAACAGATAACAGGACTCAATTATGTTTGTAAACAGATAACAGGACTCAATTATGTTTGTGTAACACTGCCTGTGCCACACCATTGGAAATACAGTCCATCATCCTGCAGACAGATCCGACCCCCAACGTTCTGACAAGATTTATGAAATGCAACAGTTAAACTTATCATATTCCAATCATCCATCGTCCCTTGGGCTGCATACATTAATTTACAACAACGATGATGAATAAGATGACTTCAAACTGGGGCTGTGGCAGAGTTTTTTCATGCATGGAGCTCTGCGTGTCTTCAGTTCTGTTTCTCTCGTCTAGCGCCTTCTCTGCTAGTATAGATTATCGTATTTTGAATTTCGTGAGAAGAGATGCTCAGACGGTGAAATGATAAGAAGCTCATCTTCATTATTGTCATAATTTCCCACATTCCAGATCGACGCCGAACAGCCTCACTACTTTCTTGGAGGTGGAGTGGTCGAAACTCGTAGCAGCAGCCTCCGGGACTTTATTTTCGATAGGCCGTGATAGATCATCGCGTGAGATTCCGCAAGATGTCAACTGGATGGCATGTAGAGGAGGTGCTATCACTGAAATCTCCGTGTCCATCGCAGGACGCCCACAATCCCTAGTATTCGACGACCTCTGGATGGAGACGGGGAAACCTGAATCATGAATACCCTTTCTTGGCTTGTCGTCGCTTGTAATGAAACACAAATCCATAGGCTGAGAATTTGCCTGCGGAGCCCGCATTTCGGCAGCGCCGCGGCTGCAATCTCCGCTCATGTTGTTTGCTGGCCAGAAGAGAGGCAACCACTGTGGGCCGATTAAGGCACGAGAAGAAACAAGCTGCTGGGCATGGCTGCCTCCGATATTATTAATGGCATCAGATGGGAATTGGAAAGGGCTCCGCATTTCGGCAGCGCCGCGGCTGCAATCTCCGCTCATGTTGTTTGCTGGCCAGAAGAGAGGCAACCACTGTGGGCCGATTAAGGCACGAGAAGAAACAAGCTGCTGGGCATGGCTGCCTCCGATATTATTAATGGCATCAGATGGGAATTGGAAAGGGCTCCTCAATTGAAGAGGGTATTTGACAGAGACTCGCAGTCCTGGAGTCTGAGCTGTGCAAAAAGTCTTACGCCTGCAGTTGATGAACAGGCGCTGTAAATTTGGATCTTGGTGGGTGGCTTTATCAAAAGACACAATGTCTCCAGCGACCAGTTTCTTTTCCTTCACGAACCGACTCCACCCCTTTGTGAGCACGTAGCTTTGGCTGCTATTCCAGTATGAGTATCGAAAACACCATGGCTTTCCTGTGCTGTCTTCGAAGCTGAGTAGCAGCCCTTTCTCATTCGCATCCGTATCCAGAGGAAAGTATTTCTCCGCCTGCTGCTTTGGGATTACCAAACGGTTCAGCTTGCCCACATCGCTGGGAGTTACTGTCTTCTCAAACATATGTTCTCGACGCCACGGCGATACCTTCTTGTCTTCCTCTCCACCACCAGGATTATAAATCCTCTCCGACTCCGACCCTTTAAGATCTTTTTCTTCTGCTTCCTGATATGTTTCTGAGCTATCGATATTCTTGCTATTACCGGGCACCGTGCCCTTGTACTGGTTAACTTCTGCAGCCTCCGCAGGAGCATTACTAAACTTCCTCCTCCTATCTTCACCGCCGCTGTCATGAGAATCTCTGGCATATGTTCTTGAGCTACTTTCCATTCTCTCTAAATTACTATATATCCCTGCAGAACTGGAGCAATCCGAGAATGAAAGCGTCGTCTGTGACTGCATTCTTTCTCTTAGCTCCTACAGCAGCATGATCATCATTAATATCTTCTATACCCAACCGCGTCTCATTGTCTGCGGACGATATTTTGAAGGTATCTCCAGCTGTTTGGCACAATCCCCACTCCAAAACAATTTTGACCCACTTTTTGCGCCCCCTGACTGTTCGAAATGAAATATCCTATTCAGCGAAACTGCATGGTACCAGCCAGGCTGATAACTCTTCTGCAAATACGTTGACAAATTCCCTTATCTTTTTTGGCAATACACGATTCCATGATTCGATCCCGTGTCGTGGGAGTCTTGTTCGTCGACCGGCAAAGACAAATAAGGCACGAGGCATATATTGCATAATAGAATGTGAAAATAGCAACAAGGATGTTCCCCGGAAGGACATATTCTAAACGTTCTATGTTTTTATCTTTTACCCGGAAGGAGGTATTCTAAACGTTCTATGTTTTTATCTTTTACTCGGAAGGAGGTATTCTAAATGTTCTATGTTTTTATCTTTCAATAAAAAGGACGTTCTATGTTTTTATTTTTTACTCGGAAGAAGGTATTCTAAACGTTCTATGTTTTTAATTTTTGTGGATTGGTTTTTATTGGAAATTGAGATTACATATATTTTGGTTGTTTTTTGTTTTTTAAGTCTTTAAAGTGAATGAATCTATGTTAACATTAAAAAAATAATTTAAACAATGTGATTTAGTCAATAATGGTTTTACCAAATTACAAGCATTAAAAAAAATTAATATAATGTGATTTCTCTAACAATAGCACTTGAAAATAGAAGAAAGAATGAAAATGGCTTCTGAATGAGTATATTTAGTACAATAATCAATTGTGCTTTTGAGATACCTGAGTACCTTTTTCGCTGCATTCCAATGACTTTTTATAGGTTTTGTCATAAAGTGACTTAACTCACTAAGAGAGTATGCTATGTCGGGTCTGGTTGTAGTGAGATAGTTCAAACTTCCCACCATTTACCTCCTTAGAATCATCATCACAATAAAGTTTTGTGTTATGCTGCATTGGAACATAAGAAACTTTACACAGATCCATTTTAAACTTCTTNNNNTACTTCTCTGACATATTTACCTTGAGACACAAAGGTTTGACCAACATTTCTCCAGACTTCAAGACCTAGGCAGTAATGTAACTCACGAAGATCTTTCATTTCAAATACCGGTGACTGCTTCTTAATTTTTCTGAATTTCCTGTAATAATTAAATCATCAACATATAAGGAAATCAATACAACGTGCCCCTTTTTGTCACCTTGGTATACAAATTTGGATTGTTTTTCCTCCTCATAAAACTCTGCTGAAGAAAAAAGGAATCTATCTTCCCATACCATGACCTATGTGTCTGTTTCATTCCATACAATGCTTTCTTTAATTTACACACTAAATATTCCTGGCCACTTTTCACAAACCCCTCTGGTTGAATAAGGAAAACCTCCTCCTTTAACTCACCATTAAAAAAAAACAGATTTTACATTTAATTGGTGAAGCTTTCAATGGTACTTTGTAGCTAATGCAATTAACATTTTTATAATGTTTAATTTAGCTACCGGTGCAAATGTTTTTGCATAATCAATTCCCTCTTTCTGTGAATACCCTTCTACCATCAATCTGACTTTATATTTATCTATACTACCATCCGCTTTGAATTTAGGTTTGTATATCTATTTACATTCTATGGACTTTAGACAATCTGACTGTATATTTATCTTTACTACCATCTGCTTTGAATTTAGGTTTGTATATCTATTTACTTTTTATATTTAGACAATTCAACAATTCCCAAGTTTTGTTTTTCATTATAGAGTCATTTTCTTCCTCCAATGTTTTTCTCGACTCTTCAAATAAAGTATAAAGTTTCAAGTTTAGAATACCTAAGGGATAGTCCAAGGCGGGCAGTCAACTGGGAGATTACTGAAAGATTCATTCATTCTGGAATTATATGTGAGGCAGCGTAAGTTGACTGCAGAAGGGGACGAGTACGACGGATTACCACGCGCTCTCCCTCAACGCGGATTCCTCTACATCGACGTGCTCAGACGCGTTTTGTCGCTGAATCCCACAGCCAGGTCAAACTTCTTGCAACACCAGCCCTGCCAATGGAAATACAGTGTGAGCCCTGCCCACATCCAGCAGCCAAGTGCTTTCTTCCCTACCTTTCAGGTTCACATTTGTTAATAAATTCTGGAATCAAAGAACTTGTTTTTAAGGTTCATTGGATTTTTCGAAGTTGACAAAGAAAAGGTCATAAAGTGATTTCCCCGGTCTCTGCCTGTGAAAAGCTATGTGGAAAAGTCAAGGTTCCAACTATCTCCGATTCCACCGACCTCAGTTATGTGTATCATTTCTCCACTCTTTCAGATTGTTTTTAATATAAAATTGTGTTTGGAATTCATTTGCGTTGGTGGCCGACTGATGTAAAACTTTTGTTGACGAACTCAGGTCGATCTTACTTGGTCAACCATCATTCTCATTATCTTAAAAAATAGAAAAATCGATTTGTTCGGTAGACCTAGCCGGGCTGAGCAAGTTGCAATCTCGGACTGGCCAACTATTATATGTATGCATCATTAACCAACTGCCCAACTGCGCCACCGACTGATATATACTCGATAAGAGGGTCAAAGATAAAAGGCAGCATACCCAATCTCCATTAATGTGTATATAGAATATATAATTGATTTGATAAGGATAGAAGAAGTGTTTATGATGATGATGATGATTAAGTCTGGCAGCATACTCAATCTTCATTAATGTATATATAGAATATATAATTGATTTCATAAGAATGGAAGTGTATATGATGATGATGATGATGATTCACGTCCATTAAGACTATTTGACCTTAAGAAGGTAAATGATTACTTGTGATTCTTTAAAATTTTACTTGTGATTTTTTTTATGTATAGTTATAAAACTGGAGATTACCCCAAACTTTAAAGTTTTATCAAAATTCAAAATGGATTTCAAAGTATATTAATAAACTTTAATTACAATAAAAAGAAATTTAACTACTTTTGATTTATGTATAGCAATAGAACTCTAGATCACCTCAAAAATTGAAATAGATTATACAATATTAATATTTAAAGTTTAAAGTTTTTATCAAAATTCAAAATGGATTTCAAAATATATTAATAAAATTTAATTACAATAAAAAGAAATAATTTAATTACAATAAAAAGAAATATTAATAAACTTTAATTATAATAAAAAGAAATTGAACCACTTTTTCTTTTTTCTTTATGTATAGATGGAAAAAGCTTCTCTGCTCGGGGATGCCACTGCTTATATCAAATACCTCTCGTCCAAACAACAATATCTGGAGTCCGATCGAGTTGAATTGCAGGTTCAAATTAACTATGTAAAGAAGGAATTATTGATGAATTCTTTGAAGTTGGAAGCGAAAGAAGAAAAAGATATTTAGAGCATTGACCTTAAAAATTTTAGCCAGGGTAAATTCCAGAAATTCACAATCTTGGCCAAGAGGCAATAATAATAATTCAATGCACTAAACATAATTATTATGTTGTGACTCTGATGGAATGATTCAGGGGATCAAATTTTGCTCAAAAATAAAAAATTTCGGAATCGCTTCAAAACGGACATGTCTGTAGGCTTCGTCGTTACGAACTCAACGCAACTTGAACGGGCTCAAACGAATGTCATATGAACAATATATCACGTTTTGTTCATTTTGCCAAACAAACAAAATTTTGTTGATTGTGCAGTCCGTACAGTGATGACATGGAGATGACCGTACAGACCGTATGACTGTAAAGTGACATGGAAAAGGAGTTGGCATGCTGACTCAACAGGCTCGGTGGCAGACGCAGACGAATCATATTGAGACATGTGTCATTTTATTGGGCTAATGGTATGGTGCCACGTGGTCCAGTGGTGGGCTGCCATGTGGTCTAGTCGTGGGCTTCCACGTGGTGCCCCTCCAGTCTAGTTGGCATTTGGAATTTTTTTATGAATCCATAGGAGTTGAACCCACGACCTTCGGGGGGGTGGGGGGTGACTTGGTAGGGCCGGGCTACCAGCGCGCGCATGATGTTCCTTATTCTGTATGGTTTAACTTTGTTATTTGAATTAAAACAAATGTGGGGTCGGCGGAGGAAAGGGCTGGGGCCTAGCCCCAACCCTCAGTTCGTTATACACATACAACCACCATTTAATCAGAGCGTGAGGTTTTCAAGGTTTAACTCCGGTTTTATTGCATAACATATGCCCACTCCTTCACATATATTTGTTGGTGCACGAGAACTCCACCATACACCCTTTTAATATAACCAACACACAACCCTCGGTCTACACAGCATCATATGACCCTTTACACTTGGCGCGCGGATTCTAGCTTGATGCTTAGCCTCATAGGTGTGGGTGTTAAGCCATATGGCCACCCCATAGGACCGTTGGCGAATTTCTAGGCACAGTTACCCATGAAGTGCAGATTAAGCGCTGGGACGTGGCCACATGCCCCTCATGTGACCTACACCTCCACCCAAAGGGGTGCTAAACTCGCTAACTATTCAATAGTTTGCTCCGATTTGCAGGATGCGTGTGGGTGCTGGGTTTTTGACCCAGGGAGGTTGCGAGAGCCAGGATGGTCATTCACAGGTGCATTTTGGCGAGCAGGTACAACAAGCGTGAAGGGGAAAACTTCCAAGAGGTGTCACTTCTTCATTTTTTGGCCAAACAAGGTGCCAAAAAAGCCCATATTGGGGTTTTTGGATGTTCTAAAGCCATTGGAGCCATCAATTTTGTATTTTGAGCACTGTAAGAGCACCTTTTAAGCATAATGAAAATGATCCAAATAAAGCTGGACCAGGAGATGTAGCCCAAGAGAGGGGTGAACTACTTTATCATTTGTTGTGTTATGTGTTCATTATTGATGGTTTTTATCTATCTAATATGCTGCTCCTGTTTAAGTAAAACTCGCTAAAATTATGTGTTAGTAACTTGATCCAATTACCCAAACACATACCTTTTATACACATGCAATTTAAAGAGATAAATCTTCTTCATTTTAAAGATCTATTAGAAACAAAGTCATTCCATTTTCAGATCATGGAAGCACTGCAAGAACTTGATTTGGAAGTCCTCCATGCAAGTATTTCTACTAGGAATGAATCGTTAATTATCCAGATAATCATTGTTAAAATGACCAGAGGTTTGTACACGTAAGAGAAACTTCATGCCCTGCTTTGTAAAAAAGTAGTTGACCTTAATTAAGTAGTGGAATATCACTACAATATTGAGAATTTTCCTTTGCATGCTTCATCGTGGATTGTGTTTTGGATAGGAAATGGTGATGGTGTCCTCAAAGACCATTTTGTAACATATTTCAAGATTACTTGTAGAGGCAAAGGGCAAGAATTGTGCACAGTATCACGGCTTAATGTTGCTTAAATAAACTTATTCTGACATGTATTTTATTCAAAAAGTGAAAAATTATGATGCAAAGAGCATTGTGGTGGTCTTTCCATAGAACAAAGACGACTTCAAATGGGTTATTATGAGATAATTCCCACATCTTTATCATGCCAAAAACAACTCTAGAAGGCCACAATGTTTGAACAAGGTGGTTTTACAATGAAAACATTGCGAATACAATTCAAAAGCTAAAATGTCCTTTCGCTGGACTGTTCGTTTACAAAGCAGGTATTTGAAAACATATTGGTATTATAATATAATTGTTGGACAAATTGGGTTGTAGTTTTTTTTAAATAATTTTATTTGCTTTGGTCACAAATTGGTAACTGGTTATCATGCATAGGCATGTATCAAAGTTTGTTTTCTTTAATATTCATATCCTTATGATAAATCGGTCAGGGTTTCCCTTTAGTTCATCAAGCTTCTTAATGCAAAGCAATTACGAGCTATTCTTGGTTGTGTGCAGGTAATGGATTGTTTTAGAATTTGCATTGGTCCTAACATAATTTTGGTAATATTTTCTATCTTTGGCCATTATCTATAGATGAAATGAGTCTTTAATCCAAGGCATTTCAGGGAATGTTATTCTTTGCAAGAATATAAGTATTATCCTTTGCAAGAATATCAAGTAAATTGGGTTGTAGTTTTTTTTAAATAATTTTATTTGCTTTGGTCACAAATTGGTAACTGGTTATCATGCATAGGCATGTATCAAAGTTTGTTTTCTTTAATATTCATATCCTTATGATAAATCGGTCAGGGTTTCCCTTTAGTTCATCAAGCTTCTTAATGCAAAGCAATTACGAGCTATTCTTGGTTGTGTGCAGGTAATGGATTGCTCAAGGATTGTTTTAGAATTTGCATTGGTCCTAACATAATTTTGGTAATATTTTCTATCTTTGGCCATTATCTATAGATGAAATGAGTCTTTAATCCAAGGCATTTCAGGGAATGTTATTCTTTGCAAGAATATAAGTATTATCCTTTGCAAGAATATCAAGTATTCAATATTATCCTTTGTCATTTCCCTGACTAGTGTTGCATGAAAATTTAGTTCATTATTTGGCAGGGACTAAGCTCCCATGAAGCTCTTGTTAAAATCTTCAAAAAGTTTATAGTCAAATTATTATTTGAAAAACAATATTTAACTTAATAAATTTTATTTAATAATAAAGAAAAATTGAAAATCTACTTTGATTTAATCAAATTCCCCCTAAAATCATATTACATTATTTAAGTTATAAAAAATTGTAAGCTAAACAAAGTTTTCATACTATTTTGGTTGATAAATTTAGTTTGTTCATAAAATTTGAATTTATTACAATTTCAAAGAATTTTACCTATAAAACTATTAAAAAAAGATTATAATTTTCCAAAATTAATAAAATAATTTACACAAAATTAGATGAAATTTGTTTTTCTATTTCAACTTTGCACCCTTTAAACCCCCACAACAAACACACTTTACAATGTATATTGTTTTTCATATAGTAATTTAGACATTTCAATTGAATAATACAATACACTCTTAAATTTAAACAATCATTTTTACACATAATACCTTAAACTCCAATATTTAAATCTTCAACTTCTCCCAAGGACAACACAATATTTTACACACACACACACACACACACACACACACACACACACACAC
>CBVK0100502137.1:320-10956 GCA_900067695.1 Picea abies | reverse complement strand
AACTATTGATTATTTCTCATATATTGTGCATGGTGTATTGTGGTGTATTGGTGTAACTCTTATACTATTGTTCATTGATCATTGGATATAATTGAATGGTTTAAGTATAAGTTGAAAAAGGTTTTTAATTGTACTTGATACGGATTCACCCCCCTCTCAGTATCATCAGAGCAGACCAAGTTCATCAACATGGGAAAAACCAAAGGACCAAAGGCATATGCACTTACTATGCAAGATGGAAGCAACCATCAATATCAGAAATCTAAAGATAAAGACAAAAGTAAATCTCATGCAAATTTGAAGAAGGAAAGGTACTCAAAACCCTTCAACGATGCCTCCGGATCTAGAGTTGGAAATGGAAGAAAATGGGAGAAATGCACATACTTCCATAAAGGATTCCATTCATAATCCACATGTATGCAGAACATAGATGATTTTAGGGGCTAAATTTTGCCAATGCGCTAATTTTCCATCGTTTTTCCCAAAACATGATTCGCCAGTTTCCATTTGTTCTAAAATCGATTCGCCCAAATTCTATAGAATAAAATTATTTTACCTTATAAATTGCCAAAAAATTATATAAACTACATAAAATCCTTAGAAATTTGAATATTTTTACAAAACTATCGCCAAATATTTTATACTTTGCATATTACGGACTAGTAAGATTAGCCCAGTTTTATACATTTTTATATAAATTTCCATCCTTAAAATCATCCCTGATGCAGAAACCAATAGGTGTAATGACTCAAATACTTTAGAAAAATAACTTTGGATATCGCGTCCCCGAGGGTTCCAAGAAGAAGAAGCGAAAAGATCAGAATTCCAAGAAAGAAAATTATATCCATGCTTTGATTATCATCAACTCCTCTCCTGATTATTGGACCGTAGATTCAAGATCATCACATCACATGGTTTCCACAAAAGAAATATATTATTCATTGGATGCATGCAAAGTGTTACACCTCAAAATTACTCAGTTCAATAGTGTCGCAAGTGTCGTCATTACAAGTTTTGTAAGTGTCACATCTTGTCTGCAAGTGTCTCATATTGACCACAAGTTTCGCAAGTGTCACAAACATCATACTGCCATATTGCCTATGTAGTTCCTCTAACGACATCATAAAGACACTTAAGACACCTCAAAAACTAGTTTTGAAGAAGAGAAATCAGTTGACAGGAAGTACAAGCCTTTTGCCTCTAAAAGAACCACTCAAAAATGGATTTTGGAGAGGAACACTCCCCTACCCACTGCCAGGGAGTTCTAGCGCTCCATCAGCATCTTTTGGGGAGTGTTTGAGAACTCTGTGCACCCTTTTGGGGGAGTGCTACCCTTTCTGAGCGAATTTTTGGTTCGTTGGAGGAAATCAGGGGACAATCCCCTCAATATTTGAAGGTTGTTGGGTTCGAATCATGGGTCAAGGCATGATCTTAGAGAAGATCCTCAACTGAAGGAGAGGAATCCTCAACTTATCGCAAAGATCTCTCAAGTGGTTGGGCCTCTCCAAGGTTATATAAGGAGGCCTTCTCATGGTGAAAGGTACATGAAAAAGATTGGAGATATGAAACCTATGATCTCATAGGCAACATACAAGACAATGGATACTAGAGGTTGATACCAAAATTATGATCGTATAAGTGGTATTGCATCAAATCAATCAATGTAGATTACTTGAGCAATGTGGTTGGACAAGCAGAGATGGAAGAAGTTGTTGCACCTTCATCAAAGGATTGTAAGTACTTTTACTTGTTCTCATTAATAATGAATGCTTGGCATGTTTATTTAAAGTTTATGTTCATTCCACATGAATTTGTTTGTAGTAGGTGGATCTATATTTGAGCTAATCTCGGTAGAGTAGGAAGTCTTTTGTACCTTTGTTTGTTTTACAGGACCTATCAGGGAACTCAGGATCGAAGCTCAGCCCAGACTTTGCAAGGAAAAATGTCACTAATAAGGTACATATATTTCTTCTTCTCTTTCATATGTTATCTTGATTATATCTAAAAGGATGTCAGAGTCCATGTTAAGAACTTTTTTGTCCTGTCCTTAGGAGTCTAGAGACCAAGCGGGAATCCACTTGTCCGCAGGAGGATTCACCTGTAACAGAAATTGGTGACTCCACTAGGGAGGATCCTTGATTTTTGTTTCCATTCCCAGATCTTTTTTTGGTCCTTTTCCCTTTTCTTGACCCTCTCCATACTATCTTTGATTCTTAGATTTGTTTGATTGGCTCTTTATTTCATCATGATCACCCTCATTTGTTGATCTTGCTTGATTTTTTGAGGTTTTGGGCATTTTTCTGAGCTTTTGAAGCAAAGTGCTCCCCTTCTCTTGTTATCATAGTGACAACACTCCCTAGTGGTCTTACACAGAGCATTGGAACGCTCTGTTTCCCCTTACACCAGAGCGCTACCCCCTTTTCTGTGAAAAATACTCTTGTTTTTCAATTCCTGGGTTCATTTTTTGTTTTTTTCACTTGCTCAGAGTCTCATCCTCTCATTTCAGATTGGTATTAGCCTTCAACACCCCGTTTTCTAAGGATTGATCCTCTGTTGTTTGGGAATTTGACATTTTTCTTTCCTTTCCTTGAAGTCACTCTTTGTCTTTGTTGACCTAAAGCTAACTTGTTGTTTTCTTCTCGTTTATCTAACTGAGTAGAAGCTTTTGTGAGGAAAACCAAAGGTCTGTGAACCTTTCCATTTGATCTTTGAGGTCAGTTTTCCAGAATTTCTCTTTTGTTTGAGGTTTTTTGGTTCTTGTTTGCAAATTTTGTTATCTTTGTCCTTCTTGTTTATTCACAACGAGAGTGTATTTTTTTTGTTTGTGTGAGGTTTCTTCTGACTATTTAATCCTCAATTCTGATTGATATTAGAATTTTTACATCTGATTATCATCCACATATAAGAAAAGGGACATATTTTAGTGATTGGTTTGGATATTAGAAGGCATCTCTGAAAATTTTTAGCATCACATTGGATTTGAGTGAGAAACAAATCGATTCAGTACATTGGATATTAGTGTTTGATAGTGAAAACAACTTTTCTCCTTCCCTTAAATAGGAAATCATCGAAATAAATGATTGCTTATCCTCTTTTATGCATTTTTTGGGAATTGAGTCATAACACCATCAGTTTCACTTTCATAGACCTTTTGAGTAAAGAACTACTGCAAAATGAACGCTAATTAAAAATTATCTAGAAAATTTTGTTTTTAGGATCTTCCACCAACATTAGACTAGGATTAACACTTTGGATTAGGCTGTGAGTACAACTCTCCAAAGTTTTTCAAAACAAACATTAGCATCATGATATAGGGATAATTAAATCCAATTGTTGTATAGGATTTTTTAGATCCCCCTCTCACACAGGGGTTACGCACGAGGTCTCATTCGAGAGAATTACGGTGATTATCCCTTCATGGTTCAACTGTTTGTAGTGGTAGGATCATATATTGGGGGTCACTTGAGGGTATACCCATGATTATGTGTGGGAGCGTTGATTTCAGACTTGTTATCCTGCCCATATGTTCAGATCGGATTGTCGACTGTACCCACCTAGAGGCTGACTGCGAGTTTTTGTCTTTAATTGCCATAATATTTAGGTACTTACACGAGGTGATGTTGAAGGGAAGTCTCACTGTACCTAGAACAGACATTGGTCAAACTCACTCGGGCTCCTTGGAGGGTAAATCCACAATTACTGCATGGAAGATTGCACCAAGGTGAAAGTCCGTTAAGAAGGTCGCCATTGTAACTGTTCCACCATATCCTAGCCCATTCTTGAATTGATCACGTGACATTAGATTTCATCACCAACTAGTATGATCATCGAGAGAAGTTTTGTTTGCTTGGTTTTGATTCCTAGATTTTATTATCGTATGTTGTTTCTTTTTGTTAGTTGGCCCTATATTTTCAACATGTATTGTTATTCTCCAAAATTGAGCCTGTAGATGATAAAGATCTTCATCGATCGCGTAGGATGCAAGGGTTTACTCCAAAATTCTACCAACCCTTACCTCCTAACCCTCCATAAGAAAACTACTGTGGAGAGGTAGAAAATCAATCTGACGCTGGCAATGTTGTTACTCCTCCGTTAGACAATCTAGAAGGTGCTTTGGTTCTGATTGACAATCCCAATCCTCGCACTACATCTGTGTCGGTAACCCCTCTCTAACCACTTTTGCTTCATTTAGACTCCCTTGGGAACGTCATAGACGAAGAGGTCCCATAGCTACCTGAGAGAGATTTTACCGAAACATATATGGGATCCACAGAACCAATCTTTGGTGATGAGTATAGGACTCCTATTCATCCTACCACTACAGTAGATACAAATTCCACACCTTCTCATTATGTATGGATGAATCCATCAAGACGTGATCTCTATGAGAATTTTGAATACTTTCGAAAACCCTTTAATCCTCATGACCCTTCTATTGAAATGGGACCATTCGGTCAAACTATGAATCACCCCATCAATCAGGTCATTAACCCTAATGTTACGTCAGCACAAGTCCATCCTAATGTTGGACTCATCACCTCTACTCATTCCCAAGGCACTTTGATCCCTACCACCGCTTTTACAAACTTTCACTCAACATCTCCACATGTTCCGCACGATTTTGTTGGGACATATTTTCACCCGAGAATGCAAACCCTTGCCAGCCAAATACATCTAACTAGAGGGAAACTACCATCTAGCAGACATATCCCTCCTAGAATACCACCATCCTATGGTGGGCCTACCCCTCCCAGGGGACAACCCCATGTTCATGTTCTTCCCAGAGAGAAACCTCCCTTTTCCAGTCATACCTCGGTCGTTAATCCACCGCTGGTAGGGGGGCAACCTTTGTTTTCTAGAAACCCTTTGCAACCCTGGGGAGTATCTTCCAGAGGCACATTTACCCAACCCCATGTTGGGGGTAACTCATATCATAATCCACAAGGAGGAGTATCAAATCTTGTTCCTTCCGGACCATCTTATGGACAACCTTATTCGGGCATCCCAAACACCACCTGGAGTCCTCAAGGACAACAACCTTATCCTTCCCAAGGGCCTAATGTTTATCCTCCCCCTAATGTGTATCCACCTCTGGGATCTACTTCTTACCCTCCTCAAGGGAAACATGTTTATCCTCCTTATGGGAAAACAAATCACCCGGTTTATAATGCTCAGAACCCACTAGGTTATGAAAATGTTTCTCATCCATCATCGAATCCTACTTATCTTGGTCAATAACAATCGTATGTAGGAGGACCTATTGGTTACAATTATCCACCTAACCCAGTTTATTTTCCTAATGGTGTTCCTATGCCACACCAGTATAATCCACAAATTAACCGAAAACTACCTTTCCTTGCGACTCTGGATCTCCCAGACTTGTCTCTATTAACCAATGATCCTATTTTTAATTCACCAGTTTGGTCAGTTATTCCAGCTAAACTTCCTTCTAATATTCCAAAATTTGACGGAAAATCTGTAGAAGATCCAAATAACCATGTGATGAATTTCCATTTTTGGTGTTCATCAAACTCCCTCATGGATGATTCTATACATTTGTGTATTTTCCAGCAAACACTTACAGGCTCGACAACAAATTGGTGTATTGAACTACCATGTGCTTCTTTTCATGATTTCAACTCCCTTGCCATGTCTTTTTTCACACACTTTCAACTACCTATTCGCTATGAGAGGGGTATTGAAATATTGACCTCCCTCCATCAAACTAACTTCGTGCATATCTCTGACCATATTCATGAGTGGAGATGACGACGAAGGATGATCAAAGTAATCATTCTTGACATATTATTGGCGGAGTGGTTTACTAAATCACTTTTACCCCCAATCGTTCGCGATGTCGCTATGGGTGGCATGGTCACCGAGGAAGAAACCATTGCTTGGGATCATTACTTAGATTTGGTTTATTCACAATATGGTACTTTATATGAGTTTCTTTTGAATGTTTCTCGAGCTAATACCGATCCATCCAAGACGTCATCCTCATCTCATGCGGACGGTGTTATCGGTTCCGTCAAAACTCAATCTACTTCCTAGTCGACCACACTCTCCTCTACCTCCCCTAAAACTCAGATCTCTGAGGTGAATGCAGTTCAATCTACCCCTTCACAACAATCCAGAGGTAAGAAGAAGGAAAAAAATAAATCAAAAAATACTAATAACAATGAACAACCAAAAAATCAATCTCAAACACCTGCTACCGAAAAGCAACCACAATGGAACTGAAATTCTCACGGATCATTTGTGGTGACAGTCACTACACTTGAGACTATCCACATTGTGATGAAGTGGCCAAAATTTTCAAAGGAAATTCACAACCCGCTATGCTTACTCAGCCTTTTCCATAACAACAATCCATGGTTGCTCAAACCCCCTCTCTGGGGGGTAGTTCTAGCCATCCTCATGATGAGGCCTCGACAAGTGCACATATTTATATGTTTAATGAGATTAATTTGACCACTCGCTCTAAGAAAAAAAACATGCCAGGTAACCCTGACAAAGGAAAAGTCACTAATAGTACCAGTACTTTACCAGATCCATCACCTTCCTCCGTTAGTCCTCCATCAGTTAATCCTCCATCTGGACCACTTCAGATTGAGAAACCTACATTTGAATCTATATTATGCCCTCCTATGAGCACTATCCGTAAATCTTCCTTTAATCCTAGTTCACATGCCGCCCAAAACTACAACATTGTTGAAGATTTGGCTCAAGCATTGTTTGTTATGTCTACGTTAGAAGTTCTACAACACTACCCCAGTCAACATAGAATGCTCTTGGTCTCTATTGGTGTTTTTTTATCCTGAGTCGTCCAACCATATCATGTTTAACCTGGACAATTATACATCTCAACTCTCCCACCAACTTGCTTTCCAAGTTGATGTTGTTGTTCACAATCAACAAATCCACCGAACTATTCTGGATGAGGGAGCCTCTACTTGTGTCATGTCTTTAGCATGTTGGAAAAGTTTAAAATCACCCACACTTAACAAATCCCCCACGATGTTACACGCATTCAATGGGTGAGGTTTTCATCCCTATGGGATTTTACAGTCCCTACCCATCCAATTGGGTGGAAAAACTGTCACTGTTGATGTCTAGGTGGTCGATGTTCCCCTCGATTACAACTTGTTACTTGGAAGAAGTTGGTTTTATTCTATGAGTTTCATTGCCTCGTTGGTGTTTCGATGTGTAAAATTTCCTCATCAGGGAAAAATTGTCACTATTGATCAGTTAGATTTCTGCACGACCGATGCTCGCACTCCCACTACCAACAACATTCCTTTCTTGGGAGACCACAATATCACGTATGAAAGCATTGGTGTTGGATTGCTGAAATATTCTATCCTTATGGGTACCTTCCCTACACCACTTCCATCGACTACACATCATATTGTCACCGTTGATATGATTTCAACCGTGGCTTATCAATATTTGGGATCATCTAACCCCTAGATTGTACCTAGTCCATTTGAATTCGATGCACTATGTGACACCATGCCACTTAGTCAAGCTGAAACATCATATGTTTCTATCCAATCTGCTTCTCCCTCTTCGGATGACCAACATCTATTCGCACCCGACAGTTACTTGATGACATCGCGGTTAAGTTCCTTATCATCTACGATCGACTACATTTCCCCAATTTTTCCCCCTGATGAATCTGTTGTGGAAATGTTGATCATTTACGAGCTACCTCAGGATGATAACCATCATCGACCTTCTTTTCTTCCCCCTCGTGAATAAATTCAAGAACATATACACTCTATCTCCCCTCCTGATGTTGATTTTTTGTTGTCTCCAATGACTTCAACTTCAAATGATTTGGACCCAGTAGTTGACATGGTGATCTCTTCGGTAGGGCTATTAGAGCCTGATCGCCTTACCCGTGTCATGGCCCTCGACATGTGTTCCTTCCAGAGTGATTTTCTTCCATCTAGTGAATATCTCTTGGAAGCCATGATCGAGTTTTGTCCCTTGACATGGTGTCCTTCCAGAGCGTTATTCTCTTGGAAACCATGATCAAGAAGATTCCACGAGCATAGTTTATCTCTTCTGTGGAAAGCTCATTAAAAAATGAAATAGAGATCATGAGCATAGTTTCTCTTCTCTCTAGCAAGCTCGTTAAAAAATGAAACAGAAGCCTTGAGCATAGTCTTCCTCTCTGTAGCAAGCTTGTTAAAAAATGAAACCGAAATCTGGGGATTGAACCCAGAGCCATGAGCATAGTTCTTTTTCCTGTGTCAAGCTCATTAAAAAATGAAATAGTCACCTCTCTTGAACCTTCTTTTCATCCATCCTTATCCTTTTTCTCCATCTAGTAGAGAAATTGGTGACCACCTCAAAGTCGGTGAATGAATTGAATCTTGGAGGGCATGTCTGCAGCCTTTGATGATCATTCTAGAGTTAAGCCACTAGATTTCAAGCTGGGGGCATACCGAGCTTAGTCTTTGTTCTTTCTTGTGCTCGAAAAAACATGAGAATGTAACCAAGTAGACTTTTATCACTTTTTCAAACTCACATGGATATATGAAAAAGGAACCCCTTAGAGTTGTCTTTAAGCTCTTTTCAGACTCTCTAAACATGAAAATATTGCCGAGTGATCTTGCTTCCTTTCCCACTCATTAAAAGGTTTGAAAGGGTGTCTTTTGAGTGATAATTTATCTCTTTTTAGGCCTCGCGAGACTAACATTACGAAAAATGACAACATTGTAGTCATCTTTAAGTTGCTTTCAGACTCTCTAAATATGAAAAACCAATGAGTTTACCTTCTCTGGACTCGTTAAACAATCATACATTAAAGGGCCCATATGGGACCGAACCCTTACTTCTTCCAGTTTTCTAAACAAAGGAAGAGGGACTTACCGAAGGTGAGTCATATCGAGCATGCGTTACCCTCCTCGATCTCGTTAAATTAAAAAGAGGTGCTCGTCTATCTGGATGGGGGAAGAATTGAAAGAAGCAAGCCAAGACGTTTTTGAGAACACTACCAGTAGCTCTTACGGTCTCCCTTGAACACGTCACTTTGTCTTTGCATGCATTTTAATCCTCTAGGCCTCTGCACTGAGCCAATCCTTTGAGTTTCTTTTAATCCTTTGGGTCACCTGAAGAAAGTCACAGCATCCACTGCATCATCAAGTTTTGGTCCATGTCAAGTTTTTGTTGTTGTGCCTCAGTGTTCAAGGGAAGTATCTGCCTCAAGAGTCAACCATCACAAATATCTTGTTTCAATACCCGTGTTAGTCCATGTTCATTTGATCTACCAATTACATCTCTATGTTGTTTCATGTCGTTGATGGGGGATACATCAAGGCCCTCCTTTGACGAGTCCATTCTTGTCGACTTCAACACATTATCCAGGAACTAGACTTAGAAACTAGTTAGTACCTTGGGACCTGCATGCCTCAATGGAAGGCCTCCTTGTTTTCAATAGTGAGTTTACATAACTGACCCCTAATCGGGTGATTCCATGGATGTTCGACTTCATCTCATCTATTCACATTCGTCGGAATGTACTAGACTATCTTGGGAATTATTGACATCAATGGTGATCTCCGTCGCGCTTGTTAACGGTTTACCTCATTGACTGGTAATCAAGTGGTTTCTACCATGTTCGACATTAGGACATCTATTCACATGGTTAAATTCATACTACATCAGGATTGGCAAGAAGACCCTGGGTTGAGTTATCACTCTTATATATACTTTGCCCAGATTGCAAAGGAGTTCTTTTGAACTATGAAACATATACTGTTACATAGATCCACTTTGTATTGGTCGTGGCTATGTCTTGTCATCTTGTAGATCCACTGTGTATTCTTCATGGCTACAATCAGTTTAGGTCATAGGAGTATAGATCCACATTCTATCTTCAGTGGCTATACCATTTTGTCAATATAATTATGGATCCGCAGTGTCTTTTATGGCGGCCATACCTAAAGGGTCTTTATCACTCAAGCATAGGTATGTCTGCCTTGGGTTTGAAACATGTCATAATATTTGTTTGATGGTTGTGTGCAGCTTTTTATAGCCTCTCTGCTTCCATACCCTTTCTCGAAAAATTCTACAAAGTACTTTAGTCATCATTGTCTTCTAACTTCGTACTTTGGGGGCAATATGTTACATCTCAAAGTTACTCACTTCAATAGTGTCACAAGTGTCGTCATTACAAGTGTTGTAAGTGTCGCATCTTGTATGCAAGTGTCGCATCTTAACCACAAGTTTCGCAAGTGTCACAAAAGCCATACTTCCATCTTGCCTATGTTGTGCCTCTAACGACATCATAAAGACACTTAAGACACCTCAAAGACTAGTTTTGAAGAAGAGAAATCAGTTGATAGGGAGTACAAGCCTTTTTCCACTAAAAGAAGCACGCAAAAATGGATTTTGGAGAGGAACTCTCCCCTACCCACTGCCAGGGAGTGATAGTTCTCCCTGGGCCTCTTTGGGGTGGTGGTTTATCACTCTGTCCACCCTTTTGGGGGAGCGCTACCCTTTCTAAGAAAATTTTTGGTTTGTTGGAGGAAATCATGGGACAATCCGCTCAATATCTGAAGGTAATTGGGCTTGAATCTTGGGTCAAGGCATGATCTTAGGGAAGATCCTCAACTGAAGGAGA